>JAODFW021023588.1:0-15778 GCA_027575235.2 Palythoa mutuki | reverse complement strand
TAGATAATCAGACTTATATCGTGCCAATTATTGATGCTTCTGGTTCTATGAACAGCGATATTCCCTTGGTCGAATCGGCTTTAACTGAGTTGAGGGCATTAGTTAGAGAACAAGTATTTGGTGGTGACGAAACTTTGGTTAATAAATATTTCAACTCAACTCTTTACCTCGATGATGAGCAATGGCTACAATGGCTAACCCTTGACTATCGGGATAACCGAGCTACAGAACCTAATAAGGTTCTCTTCCTTGTTTGGATTAATGAATCAGACCCAGACTATCACGGTAACAATACTTTTAGCCCCCCTACTTCTAATTTTAACGGTGACATGGATGATTTTTTAGCTAGTCATGTCCAAAGGGAAAGCTTTGAAGCCTATATCTATGCTGTCGAATGGGATTCTGTTATTTTTACCGCGTTCCAATCTCATCTTATCGCTGCTTACAATGGCACAGATGGTTATAGCCCCGCTCTCAAAGATTACAATATCAATATCCGCCCCTCCGTTCCTGCAGGTAGTCCAGCTAGTTACTATCTAAATGATTTGAATAGCTTAGAATTTACCAATCTTTGGGCATCGCACATTCTTACTATTTGCCGATGCTGGCTTATAGAACGCATCGATGGATTTAAGCTCGGCTTCACCGATCATGACGAACCAGTAATTATTGATGATTTGATTTATTACCCAAACTACGGTGGGAATGCTAATTCACGAGAATATAGTAACGAAGCTGGCAGTGCGGATAATAGCGAGATAGATTTTTCCTTTGACTCAGAAGCCATAACCGAAGCTGATTTATTCGGAGGGAAATATGAGGGAGCAAAATTTACTGAGTTAGTAATTAATTGGTCTGACCCCACTATTAACATTACTACTGCTACAGGCTATTTTGGCAAAATAACTATTTTTAGCGGAGCTAACCTCGGTCAAATTTTTAAATTGGAAATGCGATCGCTCTCAGCAAAACTCCAACAGAAAAATAATCAAGTAACCGTCAAACTCTGCCCTAAATCTTTTGGGGCAATCGGAGACAATTTATGCAATAAAGATTTAGTTGCTGCTAATTTAATGGATAACCTCACCATTACCCAGGTTGATAGCAATCGTTCTTTTACTGTGGATGGTACCCGTTCTAACGACAATTTCTATGGCGAAATTATTTTTACTTCTGGCGTTAATAATGGCTTTGTGCGCTCCACAGCTTCTTTCTTAGCTGCTACTCAGCAAATAACTCTCTGGTCGGATTTACCCTTTACTCCCGAAATAGGAGATACACTCACAGCTAAAGCCAGATGTGACAAGTCTTTAAATGGCTGTGTTAATTTTAGTAACGCTCTGAATCATGGGGGATTTCCCAACATTCCAGGCAACGATCAATTATTAAAAACCGACAGAATTTAAGTCGTAAGTTTTAAGTCGTAAGTCGTAAGTAGCAAATTTTGATTTTGGTTTTAATCTGCTACTGGTAAAATTGTATTATTATATGCAATTTTTACCATGAATAACATTATACCAATTACAGATAGAACTAAAACTTTTGCTATTAGGATAATTAAAGCTTATGCTTGGCTCAAGCAACAGAATGAAGAGTGTAGAGTTATAGGTCATCAATTACTCAGAAGTAGCCTTAGTATTGGGGCTAATGTAAGAGAAAGTAGGTCTGGTCAATCGAATAAAGACTTTCTCAGTAAGTTGGAAATTAGCCTGAAAGAATGTAGAGAAAGTCAGTTTTTTCTTGAGATACTTATTGAGTCTGAATTAGTCTCTAAAGATAAGTTTCAGCCATTACTTGATGAGGCAAACGAAATTGGCAGAATACTGACAGCTTCAACCAAAAAGATTAAACAAAAAATATAATTACGACTTACAACTTACAACTTACGACTTACGACTTACGACTTACAACTTACGACTTAAACTATGCGTCATTCCGAAAAACTGCGAGATTTACTAGCCACTCTCCTCGATGATGAGTTGGGCGAATATGCCTTTTTTGATGGCTCTAATACTGAAATCGATCGCAAGCCAGCTATCCGTATTGTCCCCCCTCAAGTCCCTGATAGCATCCGTTTCGTCAAGAATTCAGGAATAGAATGTTTAATTTACGAAGACCCCAGGATAGACTTCTCCTCAAAAGTGGACTGGGAATATTACGAAGTAGCTCTGCGCCAACATAACTTGGATAAACCCACCACCATTGCCAAAAAACGCATTGGTCAGTTACTTCCTGCGGTTAAAAACGTGAGAATTCAACAAGCCCAAATTAGAGGAGATATTACTGTAGAGCAAGTAAATTTAGAAATTCCTCGCCATTACAACTTCGATGACTCCAGAATTTTAGAAAAAGTCACTCAAGTTAAATCATTGGCGATTTGAATAACCAAGATGGGCAATCTAAATAGGAATGTTGAATGTTGAATGTTGAATGTTGAAACCTTTTGACCTTCGGTCTTGGTTTTAACCAAAGCATTCTAGAGCGAAGCTCTGTTCATTCAACATTCAACATTCTGAATTCAACATTAGAGCGAAGCGACTATGCAGTTCACCGAGGCTATCTCAAAACTACAGAAATCAGGTATTGAAGAGGCTAGCTCCCTAGCTAAATTCTTCAGCGATTACGTTCAAACTTTAGAAAGTAACTATCGTAATGAAGAGGACTCCTATAAACAGCAACTGCAAACTCTTTTAGAAGCAGCTAAAGGTGAAGGGCTAGAAATAGGCGATCGCTTAGAAAGTGCCACGAAAAAAATTGCTGGATTAAATGAAGAACTTACCAAAACCAAAGATACTCTAGCTGCCAAGGAAGCTGAATATGCCAGCTTCCAGCGAAAATCGACTATCAAAGAAGCTGCTTTAGCCAGTTCAGCTAGTCAGATAGTTTTAGAAAAATTAATTACTGACGAAGATACCCTCGAAATTACTGCTGATGGAGCAAAGGTTAACGGCAAACTCCTCAAGGATTGGGCTGAAGCTACCCATCCTGACTTTGTGGCTTCTTTAATTCCCTCCGAAAAAAATACCCAACCTTTAGGGACTAGTGGATCAAATCCTCCCCCAAAAGATGGTGAGCCGAAGAAAACTATTGATGCTTATTTATCCAAAAATTATCCTCAGCCCACATTTCTTAAATAGCTATTAGCTAAAAATCGGAGATTTTTAAATGCCTAAAGTTGAATACAAAACCAAAATACAAACCCCACCCAGTTGGGCGATGGACGAACTCGATCGCATGGCTTTGATTGCGGGTGGTGGATTTTTAGACGAAACAGATTTTACTGCCGATGCCATGGGCAAAAAATATGTACCTGCAGGTACTTTAGTTGGTCGCACCTATGCAGAAAAGGAAGCTGGCACTGGCTATGGAGTCGCAGATGTAGCTGCTGACGATCAAATATACCTGCTTGTTCACGATGTTGATAATGCAGCAGAAGAAGCTCAATGCACTCTCTACCGATGGGGTATGCAGGTCAAAGAAGAAAACCTGCCTAGCTGGTTAACCATGACTGCTGCCGAGAAAGCCAAGATACGGGAGCTATACGAAGTCGTATAGCGAATGTTGAATGTTGAATGTTGAATGTTGAAACCTTTTGACCTTCGGTCTTGGTTTTAACCGAAGCATTCTAGAGCGAAGCGACGTTTATCTATTTGAATTTTGTTTAGCGTTTTTAGCAATAGTGACTAAGATTCTAATAATTTCATCTGTCTCTTTTTCTAATGGTTCTAAAAGATACTTTGGAACTATTTCACTTGCTATTAAAAGCCTAATACAGTACAAGCTTTCTCTTGATTCTTTCAAACTCACTTCAACTTTATTGACAAAGTCTTTTTTCGACTGTGCTGATTCTGCTTCAGCCATATTCGCGCCAATGCTTGTCCCGCTTCTTAGCAACTGTTTTATTAACACACTAGTAACAACACTTTTTTGTTCTAAAGCCGAACAAAGTTTGACAATCCTAACAGCATAATTGAAAGTTCTTTCCCCTATTTCCTTATTGTTCACTTAAGTTTTTCACGTTAATTGCTTATGTATTTTACCATCTTTATTCCACTCAACATTCAACATTCAACATTCAACATTGGAGCATAGCGACTATGGATTTAATGACGTTAATCAACAGTATCCGCGAGGAAGGCGATATTGATCGCATGATTCGTAATCCTCTCGGACAGTTTGGTAATTCTAGAAGAATGCGAAATTATCTGGGGGCGCAATTACTCCCAGAAAGAAGGGTTAGTGAGAATGTTGTCCAGGAAGAAGAAACTAAATTTAGAACCGTAATCGCCGAAGATAGCGGTAAATACGACCCAGAACAGAAACGCAAACGTACTGAAGCCCAGGAAATGGAAGTTTCATTGGGTTACTTCGGTATCAAGCGCGAAATTGATGGACGGGAATATGATGCAATTCTGCGGTTACTTAATTCTCAACAAGATCAAGCAGCCAGGAATCAGATTTTATCTTTAGTCGATCGCTTACTATATCAAGCCCTTCTAGACAAGAAAGAGAAGCAAAGATGGGAAGCTATCATTGATGCCCAGGTAACTGTGGCGAAGAGTAATGGGCAAACCTATGATGTTCAGTTGGAAGACCCCGCAGGACATCGGATTATGAGTCCAAATCCTTTCACTGATGATACTTTTGACCCCTTTGAAATTATTTTTGATGGAGCAAAAATCCTCAAAGATGCTGGTTATGAAGTAGCTCGGATTATTACTAACTATACTGGCATTGCTGCCATGCGAAACAACGAACAAATTCGCACCAGAACAGGGGGAATGCGAGTTGATACCGTTAACAATGCTATTACTCCTGTGGGTGGCATTCCTACCGATGCTCGTATCAATGATGTGCTGTCGGAGCAAGGAATTCCTGCCCTCACTGAATACAACTTAGGTTATTATACCGAAACTACTTACGATAAATTTTTCCGTGACGGCGTGCTGGTAATGATCGGCATGACTCCGAGGGAAGAAGCGATCGCTCGTGAAAATGGCGAAGATTTACTGCTATTCAATACTTTAGGATATTACGCCGTCGGCACTCCCCAAGGAAAAACCATGCCTGGAGATGTGATTAAACTTTTCCCCAAAGAAGATAAACCAGTACGTATTGAAGGAGAAGCCTATGGTGTCGGGTTCCCTATCCCCCTAGACGCAGATGCCATGGTTGTTATTGATGGAATCATCTAATCGCTTCGCTCGAATGTTGAATTGTGAATGTTGAATGTTGAAACCTTTTGACCTTCGGTCTTGGTTTTAACCGAAGCATTCTAGAGCGAAGCTCTCTGAATTCAACATTCAACATTCAACATTCAACATTCATTATGTTTTCCCAAAATTTCTACCTCCGAGTTATTCAAAGTCTCAATCTAAAAATAGGTGATTCTGAAACAGTCAAGTTGGCTTTGGCTTTGGCTGAAAATAACTCCGATCTAGAGCTTGCGGTAACTACTGCTGTTTCAGCTTTAGAGGATATCTGCCAGACTCTAAATGCTGAAAGGATTTCTCCTAACTCTGCTCTGATTCGGGCAGATGTCCTTGAATGGAGTGAAGGGGGGAGAAGTGAAGGTATGGTAATTCGGAAGAAAGAACTTCAACAGCAACTAGCCAATTTACTTGGGTTAGATTGGTCTGCACCTTCCTACCCAGGAGGATCGATAATCCTCGACACTAATACTTTTTATGGCTAACACGAATGAACTGCTCCTATTAACCCAAATCCGCGATGCGCTGTTAGGGGTAGAAAATCTTGAACTTAATAATACTCCCCTTACTCCCAGTCTCGACATCGTGACTGCTAGTGGCACTATTGCTTCGGGAGCAAAATTTATCTCTATTGGTATTCGGGCTGGGACTGGGACTATTCTTGGCACTTCTGTCAATACTTCTATTGCCGTAATTGAGTTTCCCTATACCTCCGTGGGCTATCAAGCTATTGCTTATACGATAGATCCTGGGGGAGAATTCGTCATCGTCACGGGAAGATAAGAGCAATGGGTTTAATCCTAAGAATTAATAATGGTCATGACGGAGATGCTGGAAATACTGGCAATTCTAGTCCCTACTCTCCCGTAGAAAGAACCTTATCAATAGCTGCTGATACTTGGGTTGATTTCCCTGATGCGGGGCTTGATTATTCCTATTACGAGATTTATCAAGGAGACATCGAATCTAGGGACAGTTTTCTAATTCGCGAACAAAATGGTGTTAGTCAAATCAGAAGTTCGATCGCTTACTCAAATCTAAAATTTATTTTCTATGTCTGAACTTACAACCAAGCCATATCGGCATTCTCTTGATGGAGAAGGAAAAAATCGTATAATTAATTTCGGTTTGGATGAGGTAGCCACAGATCCTACCGCAGCCGAAATCAATCAACTCAAACTTAATACAACCGATGGATATTTAAAATACCATGATGGTATTAATCTTAAAACCATTGCCTTAGTTGGCAAGTCGGGACAGATAGGAATTGAGGAATACGAATTACCTGCAATTCCTGCCGACACTACTGTTACAATTCAGGCGATCGATCTGCTGAGCATTAGTGCTATCAGTATCCGCGACGAATATATAGACATTACCGATGATTTAGAAGTAGCCCACCCTGGTGCAGATGTAGTCAGCTTGCGATCTTCTGTTCCCCTATCTGGCTTACAACTACATCTGATTGGCAGACTCAACCTCTTTGGCAGCCCCAAGGCTTTCTCTCTTAATTCAGGAGAATCAATCAAGATTCCCTCTGGCTTTTCAGGAGTCAGACTACATGGTGGAGATATCGGTTACGATCAAGCTTACTTAGAAGTTGACTACAGCATTGATGGTGGTGTCAATCAATTCGCCAGACTCTACAAAAATCAAACTTTAGCTATTGATGCCTTAGAAGGGCAAGAAGTTGCGATTACTACTACTCCTGCTACTCAATTAGATATAACTACAATCAAAATTCCCAACAGTTACCCTGCCCCTACAGGAGCAACAGGGACAGCTAATTGCGATCGCGCTGGCGCACCATTATGGAAACCCAACGCGCCTCACATCATTTTACCTAAAGAATATTCTGCTTTCAAACTAATAGCTGATGGTACAGCTAGAACTATATTTATCTCTGAATATACAGGTTCTAAATGGTTGCCAGCTAAATTTTACTATCTCGAAGCTGCTACCGATTTAATCGTTTACTGTGATTATCCCCAAATAGCTTTAGCCAACTACGAAGGTCTAACCGTAGATGTGGAAGCACCTACAGGTACGGTCATCGGCGGTAGTTCAGCTATGATGCACTTCGACTACCCTTCAGGTGGAACAATTCATAATGTCACGAATGTCTCTGAATTAGAAACCGCGATCGCAGCAGCTATAGCAGGAGATGAAATTGTTCTAGCTGATGGCACTTACGTTTTAGCTAATGCCATCGACGAAACTAGTTTTACTGCTAATTTGGCTGCTGGCAACGTAGGAGCAGAAGGGATTGTAATTAGAAGTAACTCTGACGATCCTAGCCTTTGTATCCTTCAAACAAGCTTAACTAGCCATTGGAGCTTCGATCAGTTGGGAGCAACCCAACCAGTGTATTGGCGAGGAATTACTTTTGATGTGGCTGGGCTTAACGCTGGAGTAACTTGTAAAAATGGCATTTGGAGACTTGAAAATTGTATCTTCGTCGGAGCTACCGCCACAGATGAGGATTTACTAAATGTAGTGACGGGTGATGGCAATTCTAACGAGTTTTGCGCTCTCAACTGCGAATTCAACAATTCAGCAGCCGATTGCTTCAACGGCAATGGCGTAAACCCTATTGCTCCTGGGGTGGGCAGTTTCGCCCTACTAATTAACTGTCGTGGCACGAACGCAGGGGATGCCCAAAACGCCCAAGTTTTGACTTCTCACGGTGGCTTTCCTCTCTATATTTACGGTGGTGTTTTTTCCAATGCCCATACCAATCTTTTTGCTAACGATAATTTAACGACTACTCCAGGTTACGCTTACTTTGCTGTTTTTGCTGCAGGAGCTAGACAATCGGGAGTTTGGGCTAATGCCTTTGGATGTCAGATTGAAGCAAGTTCGTCAACGCCAATGGTAGCTAATGATTTTGTCTTCTTTAATCGAGTTAATGCTAACGCGATCGGTGCTTTTAGTTCAGTGCTGCGGAATACTATCGCAGAGGTTGGCTATAATCGTTTTTCTGCCACCCAAGGACGCTGCTACCACCAATCCCGAGGTGGAGGGATTTTTCATCACAATATTGTCAATGGCTTTACCGAAGGGGTTCGGATTGCGGACTACGTCGGGGGTAACCCTACTGACAATACAGAAATAATTAATAACAGTTTTGTCAATTGCAGTACTGGCTTATTAATTAATAGTATTGAGCTACCCTGTACCGTACAAAATAATGCGGGCAAGGATAACGGTAATGACTTTGCTGTCGGCGCGGGAATGCCAGTAATCGGCGACTATAACACCTTTGCTCAATTCGACACAGACTATGCCCAAGGAGCAAACGACATTGTTGCTAATGCAGAATTAGACGCTAATTTACTTCCTACCGAAGGTGGTAACTGCGATAACAACGGCGAAAACGGGGTCGATCGCGGAGCGTTGACTAACTACTAATAACTAATAACTAATAACTAAAGAAAAAATCATGTCTTTAACAACAATCAAAACCAAAAACTATTCTCTCGATGGTCAAAATGTCAATTATCTTCGCAATTGGCTACTGGATGCGATCGCCAACGACCCTACCATTGTTGAAGCTTTCCAGCTAAAATTCAATACTACTGATGGTCGCCTTAAAATTCACAACGGTACAGCCGTCAAAACCGTTGCTTACATTGGCGATCTCGATTCTTATGTGCGCTATCGGGGGACTTTAGATGCTAGTAGTGGAGATTTACCCACTGCTGCAACTTCTACTGCTCTAAATGGAGAGCCTATTGAGGCTGGCGACAAATGGCTGGTTACCGTAGCGGGAACTATTCCAGGGCTGCTAGGAATAAACGACGATAATTTGCGGGTAGGGGATTTTATTACCGCTACTGTTGACGAAGCATCTACGGCTGCTGAGTTTGTGGCTATTAATGCTGCGATCGATAACGGAGCAACGGCTGCATCGGAATCTGTATCCTTAGCAACTCTTCCCGCAGATACAGCTACAGTTATTACGGCTGCTACTGTGAGCAATATTGACGTTGCTTCGGTTCGCGACAGTACGGGGCTAGACCTGACTAATTCGATCGTCCTTACCTATGGCACTAATACGATTACTTTGCAGTCTTCGGTAGAACTGAGCAACTTGAATATTCGCCTGATCGGAACTCCTTAGTTGAGTAAAGAGGAATAAGTTCAAGCCAAACTCGTTACTCGTTACTTGTTACTCGTTACTTTTATTGCATGACAAAAAAACCCTATTATCACAATCTGGAATTTCCCGTTTTGACCGAACCTCCCTCAGAAACTCCTGCCCCAGGACATACTTTCTTGTTTCGTCAAAACGATGGAATTTGGTACGAGAAGCCTTCCAATGGCTTAACCAAGCCCCTTTTCAACAGTGGCAACCCTGGGGAATATCCCCCAATTATCTCCACAGTAACACCAAATCTGGTTAGCTTTAATGCGAACAGAACTATTACCCTCACAGGGGAGTTATTCACCCCCGCTACCACTATTAGAGTGAATGGAACAGCGATCGATCCTAGTAATATTACTTTCGTGAGCAGCACCGAAATAAAATTTGGCTACACGGCAGGAAACACAGCCGAGTTTTTAGATTTAGTAGTTGATAACGGTTCTGGTGCAACTACGATAGCGGGAGCGATCGAGATTGTGGCTAGTAACTGGTTATCTTTGGCTACTGATGGCTATCCTTTCACCCATGGCAACGAAACGGGGAAAGATATTCGTTATAATGCGGGTTCGACTATGACTCGAAATGCCGAGGGCATCAGCTTTGACGGTGTCTCTGCTTTTAATGCTTGGGTAAAGTTTGAATTTCTGCAGTGGAATCGAGGAGAAAACAAGCAACTCAAGTTTATCTTTTCTATTTCCCACAAAAGTATGCTAATTGGCATAGGGAGTCCTGCTTTGGACGAAAACAGCGAAAGCAATTATTTTTATCAGCCAGAAATTCAGATATATATCAATCACAATCGCTTAATAGGTACTTGTGGTAACACAGGAAACTCCTGGCAGGGTCATTATCAAAATATCAGAAAATCTGTAAATGAGACTGCTCACAGAGTAGAGTTTGAGAATGATGGAGTCGCAGGATCGACATTTAGGCTTTATGACTTGCCATCAATTGATAAACAATGGTGGGACGATACCAGCAGCTTAGTTTACGAGGGGCAGATTGATTCTGGTCATACCCCAGACGATCCGATTTTGTTACCGTTTGTCACTCCTAGAGATGGCAATAGGACTGTAATTGCTGCCGTTCAAATTAGCGGGGTGTGAAGGAGTATGGACTTTTCTAAAACTTATCGAATCTACGATTTAGTTCCTCCCGATCGACTGCCTTCCGATCTGTCTATACCCCCTTATACTGTTGATTTTAAGACAGGACTCACTACTAATCTTGCTAAGAAAACTATCCTTAAAAAAGGCGAACGAAAAAGCTCAATTTATTATCAGTCTTACGATCTAGAGGCTAATGAATATATAAGGAAAATATTGCGAGTCGATTACAGTTTCGATCGCGATGAGGATGGTCTGATCTATAAAAAAACCAAAACCATCTCTTGGTTGCTGCGAGATGGCAGCTATGGCGAAGAACCAAAAGTTGAAACTACTCATATAACAGAACCCAGAGAAAAACTCAAAGAGATTAAAATTCGCAGAGCAAATATAATTGAAGAACTAAAAGGCTTGGGCAAACAATTAAACCTAGAAGAGCATATCGCGCCTTTTTTTGAAAAGTATCAGACAGAAGCGAGTCAATTCGTTGAAGCAGGTTCAAGGTTGTTGAGAGAGGCAATCTCGAAAAGCGATGATAGCTGGTTGGATACTGTAATTCCCGCTACTGGCAACACTCCGAGGGAAGTTTTTTATATTTATTTCTCGATTTAACTATGCCTAGCCCTTTAACGGAATTTTTCAATACTATTTTCTATGTTCCTACTAACACAGGAGCTATGACTCAAGATAGTAAGGGAAACTGGATACCAGGAGATTCTGTTGATATTGAATACAAAGCTTATCTAAAAAGAAGCACTAAAGATCTAACTATCAATTACTCTATCGGGGTCAACAAACAGGGTCAATATTTTGAAGGTTATCTGGTCGATCCTTTGTTTTTGCCCGAGGGGCTTCAAACTCCTGCTACAATTCGTTGTAGTAAGCTACAGGGAGAAAAATGGGTTGAAGGAAAATTTGAACTTGTCCCCCAATTATTACCTGTGGCACTAGTTGAGCAAATTATTGGTCAGGCGATCGAAGGATGGCTTACTCTTTGAATGGTGAATGTTGAATGGTGAATGTTGAATATTAATCTAGAAGAAATTAACAATGCGATCGAACAAGCCTTTGAAGCCACGGCGAATAAATTCAGTGAAGCTCAAATCGAAGCGATGGAAGCTGATATCTACCCGTGGGATGGCACAGTAACTTATCGTAAATCAGGAGAAGTTGTTGATTACGACCCACGAAATATTGTGGATACGGGCAACTTGAGAGATTCCCTGTTAGAGTTACAGACGGGCTTGATTCGTAGATATATCTACACCGAGCATTACGCCATGGAAGTTCATTATGGCTATATTAATGAATTTGGCACTCAAAAGCCAGGTCGACCTTGGACAGAGGTAGCTCAGAGGGAATTGGATTTGCAGAAGACTATGAGTGATGAGTTGAGGAAAAGACTTTCGTAATTAACCGCTAATAAATCCATTGTCTACCGTAGCAGGATCGCTAAATGGAAGGGGCGCAGAAGTTTTAAGGAGAAGTCCCCCCAGTCCTATTGTTCCAGGACTAACGTTAGTCCATGCTCCATTGTTGGAAGTAGTGTAAGTAGTGGTTCTGCAATCAACAGAACCACCAGGTTTGAGAACAAAAAAACTATTAATGGTATGACTTGCCCCCGCAATATCGAGAATAGAAAAAAGGCTATTGACAAAGCCAGAACTAGAAACTCTATAGAATACATCCCAGTCTCCCGCGATCGTATTAGTTCCAGTCAATCTCAAGCTTCCATTACTTTGGAAGGCGTAGCGACCTTTGATAAAACGAACGTTTTCGATGTTTAAAGTGGCGTAATCTGCAATCAAAAAGCCCATCCTGGAGTTGCTTCCACTCCCTCCCAAATCGTGATCTACGCCAAGATGGGTTATCTTCCAACTCGTACCAGAAGAAATAGAAAAACAAGCGTGATCTGCTCCCACGATTGTAACCAGACTGGCATCGCTAGTATTGCCCTGAATTATCGGCTGCTTGCTGCCTACAATCGCACCAAGTTCGATCTCCGCAGAAATATTGTAAGTGCCATCTGCCAACTGGATTGTCGGTTGATAGATACCCCAGTCTAGGCTTGAGACAACATCTCTGGCTTTTTCTATGGTCAGAAATGGCGTGCTACTTGTTAACCCATCATTGTTATCGTCACCATTGAGAGAAACATAATAAGTGCGATCGCTTGTCAATAGTTCCCTAGCATTACCTGTACTTCCGCCACTTTCATATCTAAAATGTACTTTGACTGGGCTGAGAAAAATGCTTTGATCGGCTTCAATAGAAGTTGTGTAATTGTATTTTAAAACTACTTCAGCAGCAGGAGATATTGCTACCCAATCAGTCTCATAGTATTTCCATCCAGCCCCTAAAATACTATGGTCAAAAACTTGACTAAATAAAATTTCCCCATTTGCATCTATACTTAAAATTCCTTCCGTAGACTCGACACCGTTAGCTGTTCTCGGTTCTGCCCAAAATTCTACTCTACAGGCGGTTACACCTTTTGATGGTATAGCTTCTCTCGTTTCGGTTCTAGTTCCTGGTGTATTTCGTTGTAAAATCCGAAAATAATTGTTATCCCAAACAGGTGCAGAGTTGGCGTAAGGTGAAATACCTCTACCTTTTAATAAATTGCCTGCAAACCCAGGAACAGAAATATTGGCAAAAGAATCGATCGCGATTGTTGGTTCAGTAAGCTGACTATTTCTCAGTCCAACTACCACTTCTTGGGTTAATTCTCCACCAGAATTATTACTACCTCCCCCACCACTACCAAAAGCACCACCGCCACCGATCGCACCATGCCAAATACCAGCCGATCGATGGGCTAAATAAATAACTTCATTCTCTGCTAAAGAACCTTTTACTGCTGTTAAACTGCCTTCAGAGACAAGATTGACTGTTCCTGCTGCCGTATTTTGTACCCGCAGATTGATATTAGCGATCGCACTAGGTAAAGTGATAGTTATATCTCCACCAGAAGTATCCACTAATAACCAGAAACAATCATCCTCATCCAGAAGAGTATAGTTAGCAGAGACGATCTTAAAGCCTTTAGTACTGGCACCGCTAGGGTTAGTAATTACGGTAGTACTGGTGCCAGACGAAGCGATCGATCGCACTAGCCCAGGAAAGCCACGCCCAGTCAGGCTACTAATCTTATAAATATTTAAGTCTAGATTTGCCCCTAATCCATCGCTAGCAATGTCAGCAGATTGGTAAACGAAACTATCACTATTGTTAGCAACAAGAGTTCTAATAACCGTCCCAGAACCATCAACAATATCTCCTTCGTAATTATCTGCATTTTCGCCAGTCTTTAAGTTAACGCCTCTATATCTTGGCGTAAAGGTAATCAATTTATTCCCATCACTATCATCGCTGTAATTCACATCCGTAGGGGGATAGGGGTAATAAGATTGTCCCTGTACTGTAATAGTTTGAGTTAGGGCATTATTAAAATCTTGATAGTCGGAAACAATCAACTTAAATATTAAAGTTTTCCCTAAATCACTTACTCCTCCATCTATCTGTTCCCAATAGGCATCTGTCCCAGTTAGTAAAAAGAATTTTTCTCCCGCAGTATGTTGGCTACAGTAATATTCTGTCCCCTTAAGTCCCCGTTTTAAGTTACTCAGACTGTACTGCTTCTCAGCAAGTAAAGTAGCATTCTGAAAAGCGATATATTCTCCTTCCCAACTAGTCCCGTTCCACTTCCCAACAAAAGCTAAATTCTGCCCATTTTGAAATGCCGTGCTGGTTATGCTTTCAAGTTCCCCAGAGACTAAGGTTACGGTCAGATTACTACTATTATCTTCAATGGGTAAGTTAGCAGCTATTAAATTGTTGTTAGCCACCGCAGATAAGACGCTATCGCAATCGCCAAAAGTACTAGTATCACTAAAGGAGATACCTTCGTAATAATTGCTGCCACCATCATCAGACACATAGACAGTGCTGCTAGTAGTATCTGTAAATAAATAAATACTTCCTTCATTATCCGATTCGTTAGCTAGAGGAATATCCAGAGCAAAAAATTGGGCAGGAGGTGTACTGCCACCTTCTGAATTATAAGTAGGAGAATAAATAGTTGTACTGGTACTGCTATTTGTATCTACTGTGGTGACTGTCTCGTAATTCAGAGCATTTCCGTCATATAAAGCAGCTTCACAGTCTAATAAATAATTTGCCCCTAGTTGAATTTTGCCAAGCTGTATCTGTTTCCCATTGGGCAGTTCCACCACATCCCCCACTTCGATCGCTGGCAAATACTTAATGCTCGGTTGGAAGAAATATTTGTATCTCCTTGCCCATATCTGATGAATTAGCTTATTAGCAATGCTTTTAGCTTCATCTTCAGTTAAAACTAAATCAAAACTAACCTTCTCTTCATTACTGTTATATTTCCCCTGGTATCGATCGCTAGAAACTGAATTAAGATCGTAGTTGCGGTTTGGGTCAATAAATTCTACGGTTACTACCGTTGGTAACTCCGTACTATCTTCTATCTCTTCTCGCCACAACCTTCCTTCTTCGTCTGGGATGAAGTCAGTTTCAGGGATAGCTATAGTAGTATTCCTTTCTAGCTTCCGAAAACTTATTCCCCCTGTTTTAGTCTCTACAGGATAGAAAAAGAATGCTGCCATTAATTGTTCTAAGGCTTGATAATATTCCGATCCATCTTGAGGAAGAGAAAATCCCCTAACCGTTATACTCTCAATTTCCGTCGTATCAATTAGGGCTAAATCTATGCCTGAGAGAACGCATATATCTTTAACTATGTCCCCCAGTAAATATACAGTCTGGGTTTTAACTAGCACTGAAGTTGTCGGAAAAGTATTCCCAAAACTCTCTAACTTCAGATTATTGAACCCACAAAGCACATTTCCCCGATAGGCGATCGCTCGATCTGTGCCATAGATATTTTGTAATTCACTCCAGGGTAGTTGTGTCGGTGAACCCTCAAACCAAATTATTTCCTGATTGTAGAATTCGTTACTACCGTGTAAAGTCTCTTCATCCGTAGAATCAAAATCGATTTTCTTATCCCCATTGAGCCACATCTGCCGTAAATCCGCAGTTCCCTTACAAGCTACCCCCAGAAATAACCCATAAACATTTTTGCGTTTCTTACTTCCCTTCCCTTTGGTTTTTACCTCGAAAGCATCTTCTTCTTTTAGTGGCTCAATCCAATTCAGCGTGTAGCGATAATAGTTATACGGTTTAGGAATATTTTTCCCAAAGGAAGATGATGGTAATCTGTATTTTACGTCAGGGGTTTTTGTGGGTAGTAGCATCCCCAGTAGCCACCTTGTAGCTGCTCC
>JAODFW021022608.1:0-17224 GCA_027575235.2 Palythoa mutuki | reverse complement strand
CACGAGTGACGTAGAACAAAGAAAACAATGAAGTCAAAACAATAGATAGAACGAACATAATAGTGACAAAACAAAGATAAACTTCACAGGTTCTTACACCGAGGATGACCCGAGAAATCACACTCTGTAAATGTACAAAACGATTCTATGATTCAATAAACTTGGCTAATCTCTTTACATAACAATACCTTTTGTTACAAACTATCTCTATGCAAATTCAATCGCTTTAATACGTCACTTGTTTAACTTAGTTTTCACTTGACAATGGCGTCATGAAAACACCGAAACGTCGTGCAATAAAATCTGGCATTAGTTTTTTATCTCTATCCTTTTTAGTATTATGTTTTTCTGGGCAAATACTTATCAGGAACTTCAAACAAAGAGGTAAAAGAGATGAAAATTTTGAGTTTTGTTGGCTCAAGACGCATGTAAACGTTCCCCTCATACGTTCTTTTAAAAACCGTTTGCTAAAATAGTAATCAATAGTCTCATACTTGTGAAAGGCTTCAAATCTATACAACTATCTTCAAGGGAAAGTACCCGCAATTTGCATTTGGAGCACATAACATAATAAATATCGCCTACTCACGTGAATTGCCTCAACTTCTTGTATTTCTTCTCTCAGAGTCTTGAAATGCGTCCTTCTAATTCTGTTTAAAGGTTCAACAAGAACAGATTAAAAAGGGAGCTAATGCAGTTACATCAGCTTGTATAACTTGCGCATAAAAGTAGCAGTAAAGTAGTCCCTTCAGTAAAATAAATCACTGATATCAATAGGAACCCTAAGTGCCGCAATGGAGCGAGCAGCAACACTAATCTTGATGGGCTTCCTGTGCTCAGTTTGGCCGAGTAAGTTTGGCCATGAGTGTAAGAGCAAGTTCTGAATTCGATTTGTGGACGGGCTGGCTGGCTGGCTGGCTGGTGGGCGTGCGATGGATGTTTTTGTGAACACGAAGTACATTGGTCAGCGGTCCCAACTGACTTGTCTGACAAACATTCTTTAGAACAAACAGAACATGAATCGGAGCTGTGTAGAGGTTTGTAAATGTGCGAGGCCTTTTCCGTTTTTCAATGTTTTCTTACCCGTGTGTTAAAATGTCAAGTTAACTCCCCGTATAACAAGCATTACAGCCTGCGCATGAAACGTATAATTATATGCAACACAATAACGGAGTTCATTGGGGAAAGGGTCTTAAACATTTAAAAAACGATACCTATTTTGCATGAAGAAAATGCTGAGACTAGTTTTATACTTATAATACAACCAGACGTTTGAAAGGTATCGTATGACTCGAGAACCAACCAGTGTATTGTATTTTGAAGTAATAATTGGGTGTTTGTCCTGACTGTCTTTTTATTCAGATATTTAGTGACACTGGAGTGGATAATTTCTCTGTAACCCTTGAGGGATATAGGTTTGTTTCAAAATATTTGTGAACAATCGAATATTCTCATTGAAGCCAAAACGTGCGATCCCTTGTAATAACTATTATCAATGTTTGTTTATTATAATCTTTTACTGGAGAATGTTTTTAATAAGTTATATTTTATCTTTATTCTTAAAAACTTACATTTTGTAGATGAAATCAGCAAAGAGGGTGATGAAGGGGATTATAATCAGAGACCACCAGAACACGGGGGATGAGTAGAGCATTTTGTCCTGCCGCAAAATAACGCAATATTATTGATATTATCTATAACTACGTTTCGTTGCAAGATACTCCATTAACAGGTTCTAAATGTAAATTTACAGCAAAGCTTACAATCTTATATCGTTTAAACCGTTCATAAAAAAGTTAACCACAATAGCGAAGTGAACAATGGAACAATGTCAAACAACTGAACAAAGGAACAAAACTACGCAAATCAGTGTCAATGTCAAACAGCTAGACAAAGAAGCAAAAAGAAGAAAATGAATACTAAGTAAATGCTATGCTTTGATGAAGTAACTCTGACTATATTGAGGTCTGATTGCAGGTCCTAATGAAGAATATTTCCAAAATTAAACAGAAGACACCTCCGTTCGGCCGTCCAAGAACAGAACTTTGAAATTCTGAGCCATTGTAAAAATAAATTTGACTGTTTAATCTTGGAAATGCTCTACATTAATCACCTACAACCAGACCTCAATATTTAGAATGACTCAATCGAAGCCATGTTATCTATTTACATAGTATTCATTTTCGTCTTTTTACTTCATGTTTAGCTGTTTGACATTGACACTGCCAGATTTGCATAGTTTTGTTCCTTTGTCCAGTTGTTTGACATTGTTCTTTTGTTTAACTCCATTATTGTGTTAAGTCCTTCATTCGGTTTCAAGTACTTAAGATTGTAAACTTTGCTGTAAATTTACATCTGGACCCTGATGTCGGTCTATGTTCACTGAAACGTAGTTCGTTGGTATTAAAAATGGTATTAGTAAAATGTACCACAGCATCTCTTCTTATAAGATTATTTACAACTTTCGTAGAAAGCAAACAGTAAAATGAGATACTTGGAAAATATCAGCTGGTGCATTTATATTTGTGACGCAACTTTATCCCATGATTAGAGTAACACTTTTGATGTTAGACTACCAATTTTAGTGTTTATACAAACAACCAAACAATTGCTGAAAATTTCAGGCCTGAAGACGTAGTAACATAAAGAAGAAACTTGAGGATCTACATTATCTCTGATCTACATCAATAAAGTATCACAACTTTAAATTAAAAGTGATTTTAGTTAAGAATTTGATAAAGATCCATATAATTCTCAAAGAAATTGACTTGTTTCGGCATGCCTCATGCCTTCATCAGAATGACGAAAATAAGTTGCACATAGCATACAAATGGTATTGTGGGTTTTAAAAATATAAGGTATATAATCAACGGTAAAAAAACTGAAACTAATAACTTTCTCTTTAATTCGGTAATATTCTAAAATGTGTCCTGGAGCAAAACCTTTGATGGTCGTTTGGCGCATCCCACCTCTACAACCCGAGATTGACTCGTGGCCTGAGATCTGTCGTTTCTCAATCTGACTCCAAGGGTTTTTCTATGGGACTCAGCTTTTTCTTCCTCTTCAAAAATCGACTTTCACGTCATGATCTGAGCCGTCGATCAATTAAACACTATCCATGACTAGGAAGCATGGGCAACCACTTTCTTTGCAACTGATGTTAAATAAAGTAATTATCATTTTTTTTTATTAAAGTGAATTTTAGCTTTTCTGGATCCAATCAATCATAATTGAAACATAAAACAAAGTTGATCTATTATAATAACACTGACCTGTCCCAACATATCCGGTGCAATGTTGAGGTACAGCGAGACTGCTGGAGTGCAATAGATTAGCAGGAACAGAAACCAGCTGGCAATACTACCCCAGATGGACACGTGGCAAAGCTGTAAAATACGTGATATTGGGAATCAGCCATACGTGTGATGGAGAAGAGGATGCGATGGCAAGAAAAATGACTGGACAAAATGATGACGTTTAACACATTTGTCAGATATCGATCTTTTCTTTGTACGATATCATAAAGAGATCCTCGACCCTTTGCCAATTATCAAAAATCCATCCTCGCGTGTCATAGCAATATTAGTTACTTACCCAGTTCCACGAGTCCAGCTCCATTCCAGCTTTCACACAAACAGTTATGACAACAAGCTGCAAGGCAGTAAACAAAGACATGAGAACCCTTACCTGAATGTAAATACTATTATCTATTTAACAAATAGATTCCATGTTTGCGTGTGTCTGTTCAGAAATAGATAATAGATGACGTCAAACTGTGGTAAGAACAACCGAGTGTGTCACTGATGTTCTTACCAAAGTTTGACGTCCTCTATGATCTATTTCTGAACAGACGCACAAAAACACGGAATCTATTTGTTTTATATAATAAAAAATTAAAACATTTGTAATGATGACGTCAAGCGTGCGTCTGTCCTCTAATAGATCACAGGCGAGAACCAATCAAAATAGAAGAATAACTTAGGTTATTATATAATAGGTGGTAGAACGATGGGACCTACCGTGTAGACTACATTGCCAACAAACCATTCACCCACTACCAAGCCATCTTTAAACGGTACTTCTGTTATGAGAACACAAAGAAAACAGTATATAAAGCAAAGATAATAGATGACGTTTGAAAATCAGACATGACAGGTAAATAGAAGCACTGAATCAGTGATACTTCCTAGAAACTGTATTGTGTTTGCAAAAATCGACCGTGCATGTCAAGTATAAAGATCGAGATAGACCGTGTTGGGGTATTAGATAAGGCAGAACGAATGATAATTTGATGTTTTTTATATATCATATTGTTTTTATAAAAAAAGGTTTTCCAAGTACACAAGGCAAAAAATTGGAGAAGGAGCTGTCGTAGTACAGTTGGTAAGTGTGCTACCTTCTGATTTTGAGTCTCTAGTGCGATTCTTGGTGACACCAACGACTGTTTCAACAGTTTTTTCTGATCCCTTTAGCTTTGAAACTAACTCCTAAAAACGGAGCACTGGCAGAGGGTGGGGGAAAAGGGTGCAGGTTCTCTTGAAATGACGGGACTACCAACATTGACAGCTACCTTTATCTTTACTGACTTTTATAGAATCCGATAGGGAAGGCAGAAATATACAATTATATTGATCTTTTTACAAGTATTTAGATAAAACCGCAACTATAGCTAACCTTAATTATTACATTTTAGAGGTCTAAACACTGTGTCAAGTACCCACCATTTTGGAGCATCAGATAAGGCAGGTAAAATAGCAGTAACGAGTGATAAATAGACGTCAAAATCCACATCCAGAACACCTGCAGGGGCGGATCGTAATAAGAGGACTTTGTAACAAAGCATTAGAGGACAACATACAGTCTTATTAAATCTGCATGACGAAAATGAATTCAAGGATTAATCACACCGAAACCTAAAATTTTACAACATCGAGAAGAAATCTGAATATTGTAAAAAGGTTTTATTCTTAATATTGTTTGGATCAAACTCAGTAAAATTCAAAATAATCTAAAACCTGTGAAGTAAAACAAATCAAAGCTAACAGCCATTGACCAAGCCTTCAACTTACGTAAACGACAATCGCTATCGAACTATTGCAAGTAACTCCACACATTACCAAACTTAAAACATACAAAACTTGCATAACATTAAAAGCTTTCCACATATTAGATTGTTACTATGATTTATTTCAAAGTGACTGTCTTAAAATAGCATTCGCACATTCATTGTGGCACGTTGATGTTGACAGGTCATACTTCACGAAGCAGGTTTATCACGCCATACCTTGGAGTTGTACATTTCCGCCTCTTGTGACGTCTTGTAGATCTTTGGATATCTTAGCATGCTCTCAGATGAAACCGTTTTGTCAAACAAACCAATGGCAAGCGGAGGAACGGATGTAAAGACCTTAAATAATATAATCAAAACAAGTCTTGAAATATTGGCAAAGAAACTGTGGGCTTAAGGCTACTTTAAAAAATATCCCCGTTTATCATCAGCGCGCGCCATTGCATTGACTATTTTTCTTAATTTTCAAATGACAAAGAAATCGGCCGGCAGCATATTACGACGCTCGAGTCAAAGAATAAATTAAACATATACACGATTAATATACTGCATAAATTTGTAATATGTACCGTATCATAACTTATTTTGGTAGTTAGTGATGTAAATTTACTCCAAACTGACTCTGTAGTCCACAAAAGTGTTAAATCTGAAAAAAGCGCCCTCCCTCATTGAAGTTTGGGAAAGTTTTGATGATAAACCAGAATATTTTTTAAGTGGCCTAAATAGAAAACACTCAAAACTAGAGAGTCTATTCTTATGTATTTGTTCTTAGGCAGAATATTACATCATGTTTCAAAAGAAATCCCAAACTCTCGTGACATCCACTGTTTTAGGGCTTGGGAGAAAGAATACACAGTTACTAGAGCTGCAATCGCTGATGATGACAGAAAAAGCAATAATGACCAGGTAGTTGTCATTGAGGGTTTGTCTTAAAAGTTGCATATATTAATTACGACAATCACATGTAACTGAATGTGCTCTGGTATGGATTTGGTTATTAAATGTTAATTAAACAAACAATAAGAGAGGGTGAAAACAAAAACCGAAGTAGTTTTATGATGGAAAAAAGCAAATTTGTTTCGTGCAAGATGGTGTTAGTTTGACACAATGTCATTGTGCAAGGATGAATTTTCACTGTAAACATGTTTTGCTTCTATCTGCTTTCTAAAAGCGAGTTCCTTCATTTTTGAAAACAACATTGTTTTCCATCTCCATGCATACATTATAATGTACGAGAACATAAACTTACCACATTATAAATACCTATACACCATTTGTCAAACAAGATCTGACCAGAGAAACCATTTGCAAGTGCAAACCATAGCTGAAACACAAAACATCGATAACATTCTTTAGAATAGAACAGATTTACAGCTACTGGGTAGATCAATGTCTTCTATGACGATAACGTACACATTAGTCATTACCGACTAATTGCGTGTTACATTACTAAAAATTTAATTGTTTCAGATAGGTTAAACTTTTTGGCTAGGATCCTGACGATTAAAAAAGAACAAATAATTTACAGAAATAAATCTCTTAAGAGTTCAGTACAATAATTGTCACCGTTGTTATTTAAAAACAAAAGATTATGCCAACAAAGAGGATACTGATACTAAGCACTATCCGATTTATTTCCCTGAGCTGACGTAGGGTTTTTTAAATAAAGATTACAGTTATTTATTTACTTGATAACTTTAAATTGTCAAATGTTAGTCTCGACTTATTTTTTAAAAATATTCTTACTTTCATCGTGCTGGCTGTCTCTATTTCACTAGAGCTTGTTAAATCTAGAGTTACAGTAGTGAGTTAAAGAGAGTGGGCTTCACATCTATTTAACATTTTCGGAAGGTTCCGATGCAGACAATGAAGAGGACGCACATATTCCCTTATGGGCATATCTCCAAAAGCCACTGACAAATTTGTTGCCCTTAAAAAAAACACATAAAATTAAGCTGACGTTGTTTATGAGGATGCTCACCTCAATGACATAGAGACAGACATTCTTGTAGAAAGAGTAGAGGATTAGTTTGGACAACCTCTGGTAGCTCCAGGCTCCGTGCACAAACAGTAACTTGTTGAGGTAACGGAACTGGGCGATGGCATAATCTGACGCACTGGCTGCCTGCAGTCCCTCCTGTCCACTGATACCAACCCCCACGTGTGCTGCCTGTAAACCATGACACATCATATAGGTTATCTTCTACGATATATAGATAGTATGGCTAATCTTGTGGACTGGGTATATCTTTTTCAAGTTCTGGCCAATTTATTATGTTCCAAAGTATCACTAACCACTGCGTCAGAAATGCGATTAAACGTGTTCTCCACAAGTCTCTTAACAGGTTGCACTGTCCAATGCAGCTACAACTTTTTCATAATAGCCCATAGCTGATTTTTCTAAATCAGCAAGTAAAGCCAAAATGTTGCAAAAAGTTTGATGCGCCTGTTTTTCCTTTTCAGGTCAGACAAAAAGCCACTGTTTCAAGGACAGGCAAATGGACCAATTCTTGCATAAATTTTGTCATACTTTGTTAATAATTAATATAGTAAGGTATGTCGTTACATTTCCTGAAGGTTGTTGTTCTACTTGCAACGAAAATTACTGTACTTGCCGATGGATGATGAGAGGATTTGAGAGGAATTTATAGGTTTAGCAATAAATATAGATAGTCTATGACAACAATCGCAGCCGAGTAATAAACCAAAGGGCAGGCTATTGAAGACATCGTCCCTGTCTATCTAGCCCAAACTTTATTGGCTGATCAGACACTCCTTCAGTGTTTAACATATGGAACAAAAACGGTAATAGGCAGTTAAAGGAAAAAAATGATAATGGGTATAACATGGGTTTACTTCAGAATAATTGAGGGAGACAACCCTACAGATAATAAGCTTCTTCAAGTTAACAAGCCTTTAGTGCATGTGACTTCTGAACAGTTACTCTTGTTACACGACATTATGGTGCCGATGTCCAAAGAGCTGTGCATGCACTGTGGTTTACATTTAAGTGTTGCCAGGGTCATAAATCGAACTGTATTCTGTTAATGTTTTAGATTTGCTGATTGACGTGCATTTAAATTGTCTTGGAATAAATCTTTCTTGTGTTCTTCACATTATAATACAACTGAAAGATATAGTAATTCTCCAAACGGTACCTGAATCATGCCAACATCGTTAGCCCCATCGCCTATGGCCAACGTAATGGCTTCATTCACGTGTTCCTTGACCAGACGAACCACCTGAGATTTCTGGAGTGGAGACACACGGCAGCATATGATAGCTCTGCAGTTGAGCGCCAAATCCAGGAAATCGAGCTTCAGTTCATCATTTAAACACCATAACAAGCTCTGTAGATGTAAAACGCATTTCAGAGAAACAAACCTTTACTTGGCTTTAAACACTCTACCTAAATTTTACCAAATGGAAAAACTCGATACAACAACTTTTAAAATGATTACCTTTCCAGTGATGATCAGACCTATGTCCTCCTACAAGGTGAAATACAACAGATGTATATTACGTCTTGCTATACCGAAACAAGAGTTGCCAGACTTACAAAATATATCTAAAATACGTTAATTTTTCTTTGCACCGGTTAAACACACTAACCTTGCGATGAGTTTAGTATCAAAGCCGCACATAAGTAACACTAAAGATGGCTGAATTTAACGGCTGATGTAAGAGAAACCTATGATCAAAAATCAACTGGATTTGTTACTGAGAACCTCTAAAACCTTAAAGGACTGGAAGGCCCAGTACTGAGAGAAAACAGCTGCAAACGTCAGCATACAGTTCCAGTGTTTGGCCATAACCATTTAGACTGCTATCTTTAGAGACAACTGCCACATAATTTTCAATTGTCTTATTCAAGACGTAGGAAAATTAGAAGGAGTTCGTACGAGAGTATGCTTGCAAATTGGAATGACTCATCAGTTTCCTGACGGACGCTACATCGTCTTTCCTTTGTCTAGCCTAATGAAAACTAGTTTTTACAACATTTTTGTAATACTATTTGTACTTTTTGGCTTGAATCAAACCTGTCTATATGCAAGCTTCGGTTTATATTATTATGTGTTTTCTATTCCCGCACAATCAATGCATATGAAAAAAAAAGATGTTGTAAAAACCTACCATGACTTTTGGTACTTTACGACTCTTCTTGGATTTCATACCGCGGCCCATAAGTTCCAACTGTTCATTCTGCCACTCTCGCACACCCTGTTGGGGATAAAACTTGTCAGAGTCGCTCGTTTCTTTTCGGCAAAGAATCTAGAAAATGTTGTTTTATATCGACACTTACGTCTAAATCTTCTGCATGGCAAATCACCAGCTTCATCTTGGGAGTGAGAAGTTTGCAGGAATAACCTGTAAGAAAAGTAATATTGGTTATCTATCTTGATGTAAAGCTATTGTGGTGTTTCAAGTAACAGATGACTCTTAAAAAATAGGAATAAATATGAATTTTTCTTTTAAAAAAGGAAAAATAGAGACCTTTCTCTATCAAACTTGAAAATATTTTAACAAGCTCCAGCTTTTTAGGATGCATACTTCATAGCTGAAATAAACATTTTCAAATGCAACTATTGTTTCACTGAAACCTTTTTTATGTACTAGTATGAAAATTGTAAAAAATGGTTAAAGTCGAACAGATAAAGTAACTAACACTTGAAGTCTGAGTCAGAAAAAATGAAATAATTAAATAAGAATAAAAATAATTTTACCCAACACCAAACGCCCACATTTCACTGAAAAATAAGATAAAACAGGAATTTTCGGGAAATAAAAAAAGGTATCTTAACAATCCGTTGTTCTGTCTTGGTCACTAAAATAGTTACATAAGACTTAAATTATCATCGGCTTCCTGAAGATCTTGTGAACAATATAAAAATTACTGATCGTTACAATGCATACCACTAAACTGCAAGACTTTTAGCACTATCAGATATGAAAAAAGATAACAAAAGAATGGAAACAGTGCTTGAAACTCATTTGTTTAGGCACTTGTTACTGGGCTAAATGAATATGAAAAATTACTAGTCCATAAGTGAGCCAGTGGTCCGTAGGTCCATTTTTTTACTAACCCAGCATCAAATTTTACTAGTCCCAGCCTAGTGGACTACTGGCAGTTTCGAGCCCTGGGCAAATGCGTACCTATATTTATTGCTGTCTCTTGCTTGTCGCCAGTAAGAACCCAAATTTTGATATTTGCATCAGCCAGTGCGGCAATGCTTTCGGGAACACCCTGTGAGTTTCAAATACAGATTGGTGATATAAGTAGTTCATGATATTTTTTCCTTTAATAACCTATAACGAATGTTGTACAAAGAGTACAGATAAAGCGATGGACATCAAAGTATCGTAAATTATGATGACAATGATGTTTTTGCTGCTGCTGATGATGATGATGGCAACAATGCAATAACCTGATAATGATACAGCTGATGATTCTAGTTACACATAATGTGAACAAGTATGTAACGATAAATGATGATGGAAACTTTAATGTGATGACAAAGGTGCTAGAAACTGGTGTCTCACCTGTAACGTGAACACACAAAAAAAAGTTAAGTTACCTCCTGAAGTTTGTCTTCGATGGCTGTGGCCCCCAGTAGAAAAAGATTCTGTTGGCATAACATAACTTAGAATTTAACGTTTGGCAATGTTACAAATCATCTGATCTATCACCAAAAGCTTAAAAAATATTACATTTTTGCATCAAAACATCAGTATTTTGGCTTCCACTAATCAGCTTAAGATGCGTGTGCCACTTTCGCTTAAGTGTTTTTAATTGTCATTCTTTTATTTTTCTTTTGTATATTTCTACCTAAACAACCTGCTAGTTGCAATTAATAACACGTTGCTGCTGAAACCACTAAAATGCTGTACACTGTTTACATGTACCTTTTCTATGAGCTCTGCTGTCTCGTCAACTTTTTCATCTCTGTTTTCCAAGGCAGTGCTGGCTTCGTAGTAGTTCTTGTTCCACTCTTCGTACTCATCAGGGTCCAACTCGTTCATGGAGATACAGAGGGTTCTTAGTCCCTCAGTGGCATACTCTTCCATGTGCTCCACAGTCTTCTCTTTATACAGCTGGTCCTCTCTTAGTCGCTCAAATATCACGGTATCCTGTTGCAAGTTCACAAACAACTTATTTATTATTGAAAATAAACCATTGTTTTTGTAGAAAACCAACATAGTATTATACTTTCATGACTAACCGCGCCTTTGCAGTAGAGTTTGATTTTGCCTTCAGGAGTGCGAACAATCACTGACATCCTCTTGCGGGTGCTGCATGAATAGAAAGAAAAAGAAATGACACCGATTAACGGTAAGAACTCACAGATCACTATTCAGTGGCGTGCAGTATACTCCAACAGTTAAGTGATAACAGCTCAGTGATATGTCTTATTTCGTTTTTTAGAACCAAATAAACAGCTGTATGTCTATCCAAGATCTGTGATTGATCATCAGAAGACCCAAAATGCGTGTAGTTTTGCAACTGGTTTTGTGATTTTTACCGCACTGCACCTAAAGGCATTACAGGACAAGTACTGCACACGCTCACGATTTTACTTGCATTCCTTAGTTTTGCAAAGCAAGTGACTTCGTGCAAACGGTGATTACATTAGATTTCACGAAGCCTTACGCATTACCACTCATATTGTTAAGGGTACTCGCAGATCAAACAACTCCACTTTAAAATGAGGTCTGATATAATTTAAAATAAAGTTCTTGCATGAAAGAACACAACCTGTAGACAAACAATAATCTAAAGTACCTATCAAATGACCATTTGCAAGCTACCCCGCACAATCCTACACATTGTGGGCCATAATAACACCATAAAGATAGTTTACAAACCTGTTGAACTCAAGTACGTTCAGAATCTCGTAAACCTCCTCCTTTCCCATCTGCAGAAAAACCAAAGTAAAAGAAAACTGTCCGAATTGATTTTTCAAGATACATTTTTGTCGATGAAGTATATGCAAATATTACATTCATGATACACTTTTTACAATAGTATAACCATATTATGTGCTAATTTTTTCAAATAAAAAAAAAATACTCCCCTATTTGGTATATAAATGCTAAAACAGGTAAAGGGACCTATATCTGTATGAAAATGAACACCAGTACGCTTTTAAAATCAATGTTTTGTTAAAGAAAATTATAACCATGATTTCATCATCAACAACTTTCTCTATATAAATTACACAGTCTGCAAATGAATGTGATCTCACTTACAGCGTTTATGATAACTGATGTTGGTGTTCTGACATTGAATGAGAAACCCAGTTTCTTGGCAGCCTTCACAAGTGCACCTTCATCTGGAGATGCTGCTTGGTAGATGATCTTTTCAGGGTTGTTTGGGTCCCTCTCAGGCACCACCGTGTGACACACAGACATTAAGGTCAAAAATTCTCGAATCACTGAGGCAGTGGGCTGGTAGAAAACAAATTTTGAAGGTCAGTAAATAACAAGAGCTAATAATTTATAAAAATCTCTTTTGAATCTCATTAAATTTTGCAAATTTCAAATTACCACTTACATGGTGTTCGCGTAGGTTATCCAGTAATGCTGGATCAGTAAACGCGTCACCTTCACCACTGCAAATTCACAAATCAAGAAAAAAATGATAATAATTAAACTTTGATGTAAACACTGAAAAAGAACCCTTGAGATTTGTTTATATATTAGGTACATCAAAAACTTTCTCTGAATGATTTTGGATCTATTGTTTTTATAAAACTGGTAAGTAATTACAAAAGTCGATTTTTTCTTCAGACACTGTTCAAGAACTTTATCAAAAATGTATTTAAGAAAACCAAGAAGTATCATCGAGATCTTATAATTGCCATCAAGATCATTTAAATAAAATCAATTAGACTCTTGTTACATGATTCAGCTCATCAATATGTATTTACCCATATGACAGTCCTCCAACAGAACACTTCCTGAAGTCCATAATATTGCGTGTCAACGTTCCAGTCTTGTCTGAGAAAATGTACTTAACCTAACGTACCAAATAAAAAAAAATAGCAACATGATTTTGTAATTCAATTGAAACAGAAGAAATGTTTAACTACGATTATTGTCATAAAATTCGTTTTGGCTTGTAGTGTTCCAGCCTAGTAATTAAGCACAAGACTAACTTGGAAAAAAAACGGCCTTAGAGTCAGAAAAGAAAGTGTAAGAACATACACTGATTTAACTTTAACAGGGGATGGAGGTTTCATGTACATGTACAATCACTAAGTTTAGTCTACTACAACTAGTAATCATAAATTAGTGAAGTGTATTCGACAGAGCTCTGCTAGTCACAGTCTAGACACAAATCATAAACCATTTAAAAATCTTTTACTTAAAGGATTCACTGTGGAACTAATGAGATGAGAACAGGAAATCTACGTGAAAAAAAGCACCAGTAATTTTCCTATAGCGTTCAAATCTTACCTGACCCAGCTCTTCATTCAGGTTTGACGTCCTGGCCATAGCTGGAGTATCAGACTCATCATGGTAGATGTCAATATCCTGTCATTAATAAAGCAATGCACTTTCAAGGCTTATAGAATAATATCTTGTCTCTCTTGACTTTTTGATTGTTTTTAGACAATGGATGTACTGGTACATTAACTCTAAATGGTTAAATGTTCTGTTTTCTACTTCTGAAATTAGAAAATTGTGCATAATTTCTAAATGTATTTTCACAGTGAATATGTGTTTTAATTGAGTGCAGTGTGTTAGAAAACTCCTCTACGGTAATAACATGTTTTTTACCCTAAAATAAAGTACGTTGTACTGTATTGTAAAGAATCACTCTGATAATTTAAAGACAGTCTGAAAGTAGTTGAATTCGTTATGATTTAGTTTTATTTCTTTGCCAAAAATTGTGTCCCTGGTGGTTCTAGACAATATTAAAGACTCCATGACGCAAAATGACACCTGAAAAGATGAGCAAAACTTGGCGCTTCTCTCTTGTTTTCTTAGAGTTAGGTCATTTATCAATATTGTTGAGAAACATGAAGGCCGTTAGGTTTGATTTTGCATTAATATACAGTGACTTACCGTATTGATAAATATGGCTTGAATAAACTTGACTACCTAAAATTGCGATTGGAAAAGATTTACTTGTACTATTTATACTGTTTCATATAAATTATAACTTAAACCCTGAATAATATCCTACTTACTGAGACTGGAACCCTCTACATACACACAATCTAAGAAATGTGAATGATAATATGTACAATGTGTATCAATTTATCCCAGTGTGTATATCTGTGTACAAAACTGAACTAACAAAACTTGAAGTGTGAGTTAAAAGTTGAAAATTCTACAAACAGTTCCTCATTCAGTAAACAAGAGCTCTTTCACTCCTCTTCCATATCTGTAATTATTTTATAAACTCTATCTGACTGAAAGGTGTTAAAAAACCAAAACGATGTTCATCAAGAAACAAAAGTAATAATTACTTAATCCAAAATGGTAGGAAGCAAGATTCTGATTCGCAGAACAATGACTTGTCTACAGATAGCTCTTCCTTATGTAGAACAAACCAGACAGCAAAGTAGAACTAAAAATAATTGCCAAATAAATGAAAAACCTACCTCTAGTGTCACTGTCAAGCTAATGGGGATCAAGTTGTTGTATAAAATAATAAATGTTAAAAAAGTAAGTCCATAGTTTTGTGGTCCTTCCTCTGCAACAAATAACAAAACAAAGCTTTCATTTACTTTCAGGATAGTTTTTATTTTCTGGTTTATATACATTCTTGTAAACATGTCAAGTTAATATCTGGGTAAATGCCTGTGATGAAAATAAACCGTCTTTAGTTGACTTCTTTGGCACCTTTTATGAATTTCTCCTGTTCATACAGGCAGCAGGGGAATTACAATTAAACATCAAACTTCATTTCTGATTGCACAATCTTTCCATGCTATCCATGTAATGTGTCACATGTACCAATATTCATTAATGCTTTAGTATCTCTCTTCAGTTTGTTTTACTCTGATACGAATTATTACAGCAACCAACTTGTAGGCCAAGCTCCTTTGGTTGCTCTGCATGAAAGTCATTCATATCAATATTTGGTAATTTTCTGTGTGTAATGTAAATATAATTGGTAATCTAATTATACTCTTGATGCAAACAATACACACAAAATCAAAATTGTAAAAAAAAACTTCTGGGATCTGGAGTAGTTTTATGAAAACCTTTTATGATGGTACAGTAAAGTAAATGGAAAATGTTTTCAAAAGCCTTGTGCCAATTTTATGTCACAAAATAGTAACTTAAACGTAGCTAACGGCTTTTGATTGTAGTTGTCAAAATTGTGTGGAAAACCTCTTTTGCTTTGGATGTAACTATAAATCAAAGCCAATTTAGGACAAAAGTAAGTTTGGCGTACAGGAGCAGAATCAAAACAGATCAAAAGTTAGATTACATTTAGACAAGAAACAAATAATTCTACCTTTGTATCCCAGGTACCAATGAGTATCTTTGTTCTTCTCAGTCCAAATGTAGAAACCGATCGTGCTAAAGAGAGCCAGAACCATCAGCAAACCAAAGAGGAAAAGGATTTGTATGTTTGTGGTCTGATCCATGTAGGACCTCTTGATTGGTGCGGCGGTGGAGTTCTGAATTCACACAAGTCATTAATCACTGTTAGTAACTGATCACTCCTAGTTCATGTATGTACGAACGAGTTTTATCATACAATTTATGATTAACAATTATTACGAGCTATTCACATAATTTTCAGAAATTAAAAAACATGCTTTGTTTGGTTCAGCTGTTTAAAATAGTAAGAAAGAAAAGACTTAAACACTCAGCCTTATGAATCAGATATAACATTGACACTGTCTGTATACCAAACGATAATTTGATAGTATTTTTACAAATACAAAATTATGACAGTCTATATTGTATATCATTTTTAATTGTCTGTAATCTATAAATTTAAATTTATTTCTTCTTGACAGTACTTGCCTGCATCAGTTTGGAATCATGACCAGTGTACACAACCAGTCCTGAAACAGCAAATGCAAAAATCAATCTTTAAGTTAATAACCGAAACATTGAGTATTCATCTGGTAGTTCTCTTTGTTTCACTTTTCCCAGAGAAGTCTTTCACAATTCTTTGTCATCCAAAATAATATTGTTTGTACCATGTGATAATTCCATATAATTTGCTGATGTAAAACTATGAATGCAGTAGTAGAAATACATGGCACAAATTTCCTTGAGCTATGTTATACTGCACATTAATTAATAAAATAATTACATCATTGTTTTATACCTTAGTGATAAAAGTATAGTTGCTTAGTTATATAGTAGCATTTAAAAAAACCCTTTGCTTTCAGGTAAAGTACTTTGCTCAAAAAAATGTTTACACCTCCAGATCATTTGAAGTATAACAAAACACTAATTGTACACAGCTCTAATTGTAATAGCAGGCCACGTCTCACCAAATATCCACTGGCTATTCCGAAGCTGAGCACCTCTTAACAACACCTGATCAGCATTCAACGGGACTTGTCTAGTGGTAATGTTAAAAAAATCAATATTAGCAAGTATAAAATAATTTAATTTTCCAAAAGCTCAGGCATCTTATTAACTTCTTTAAGTTGAAGGGGTGATACTTTTGAAACGAACACACAGTTTCTGTACATAAGGAAGGCTTACTGGACGAACCAAAACATGAAAAAATGTAAAGAACCAAAGCAATAAAATATAATAAAGGAAATTAAAACAAGACAGCTCAAGTACACTTACTTCTTTCCAGTTAAAGTAATATTTCCTACAAAATCATACAGTCGGTTATTGGGTCCTTCACATTCAACACGACCCTAAAAACCAACCAGACAGTGAGAAATACTTTGATAAAATTAATCAATACAGATTGCAAAACTGGGAAAGGTTAGTGCAAAGAACTACATAAATATACACACAAAGTGTATAATGTATCAGTTTGTCTTTCCAAAAATATAATACTCACTGATATGCCATAGGAAAGATAATGGGCTGTCCATCATTTTTTTAATCTTTTCACAATATTTTGGGAGGTGGTCGGCGCTCGGAACCAGAGGAGCGGCACGATTCGTCTTTTTCTCAAGCTTCTTAGGGTCATGCCGGTTCGAAGGCCCTAAGCTG
>JAODFW021021652.1:0-17235 GCA_027575235.2 Palythoa mutuki | reverse complement strand
ATATCCGCTATATTAGTAAAGTTATCATCATCATCATCATCATTATTATTATTATTATCATTATTATTCTAGTTAAAGTTTTGTTTCTAAAAATCTTAATAATAAAAGACACGATGACAAGTTTAGTTTAAGACGACGTTTCGATGCTCTCTGGCATTCTCAAGTAGTAGTATTAATGCAAGTTGAACTGTTTATATACAATGTATATGCTGCGTACCGTTAGAATAATACAATCCAAATGAAAATGACATTAGAGTAAAGACAAATGCCTGAAAGGAAAACAAAGGAAAACAGTTACTATTATCTACAAAAATGTCTCGAGGGATGAGAACCTTGATCTATATAATTCATACGACGTAGTTAATATAAATTGACAGTTTCAGTCATTGTTAATATTATACAGATAGATATTTGAAAAGAATTAAAAGTCATGAATACATTGACAGTTTCAGTCATTGTTAATATTACACATGAACATTTGAAAAGAAATAAAAGTTTCAAGGGATGAAAAACTTGACATTGACAGAGTCAGTTTGTTTGTTTAGAGACGGTTTCAGCTCTTTTGTGTAAAGCATTTCATAAATTAGGCATTCTAATTTGTCAGTACAGTGTTTAAGGACGTTGAAATTCTCGTTTAGACTAATCAAACTGACTCTGTCAAGGCCAAGGTATTCATCCCTTGAGACTTTTAATGTTCATCTGTAGTATTAACAATGACAGAAGCCTGGGCATTCTGTATACCCTTAAATGTGTATTCCGGGTAACACTCCTAGTTATTGCAAAAAAATGTTTCTTAATCGTATACAATGTTGGTTTTAAGTGACAAATGTTTTTCGTTGTTCTTGCAGAAGATACCCCAGATAGGTCAAGCTTTCTCGTTTGGCTATGACGAATTTATCATCGACAAAACAAAAGCTGCCGCCAACTCCGGCTGACACAAATACCTCTCACGCGTGTAGTAGGAGTCGTCGGAGACACGATTTCTGTTTGTATTGCCAGAACGGGCATACACGCACAAAGCATGCTTTGCGACCACGTGTTTCAGTTGCATTATACAAGTTGCTCTGTGGTGAGAAGTCCCAATGTCGTTTTTAAAACCGCAACCTGTATTCGCAGAATGTTTGTCTCGCAAATGTTTGTCCCTAAACTAGACTTATTTTGTTTTGACTCTTTCATCAATTTGAGAAAACGTGTGTGAAAAGTACTTGCCCTTGACATTACATTTGTGCGGATGTAAGTTTTTTGGCAATGTTGGCAGTTTCACAAACAGAGGGTGGTTTCAACATTACTTTAAATAGTTCAAGTTCAGAAGAACTATAGAGATAATCGTTTTAAAGTTTTGTATACTTGAACCCACGACCAGTGATGATTTTATATCACTGTGATATTTAAGCTATGACGAGGTTAGAAAGAATTCTATAGCTTAATAGAGGTAGAACTGCCTCTTTTTGACTTAACATGCTCTAATATTTTTTTTGTTCGCCTGGAAGAATTTCTCCATAAAATCTAGTTGCCATTTACCGTACCTTTTTTTAAAACCGATGCAAGACTGTGCAAGAAACTAGTAAAAATTGCGTTTTTACTTTAATAACTCCATCTAGTATATTTGCCATTTTTAACATTTGACTTAGGATTTTAAATTTTCTTAATTTTTACTCAGTTTTCTTTGAGATATTTCTGGTATTTTCTGCATATGTTTAAGATCATCGTCTTTTGAACCTGTTCTCCTAATTCCTTTTGTGAATAAAATCGTTGAAAAACACTTGCAACGGAAATAAAACTGAATGATTTTTCACAAACAGTAATTCTATTAAGCACGAGTCCCCCCTGGCCTCCTTGTGCCTCGCGCCTCCCACTTTCTGACAATCACAATTTACCGTCAGGCCCGAGCCAAACGTCGAACTTCATATATGCAAATTCTACTGTTCTACCTCATTTGCATTACGTCAGGCACCCGTGAAGCTCGACGTTTGACCAAGGTGTGACATACAAGATTGCAGCATATGTAGTTTATGTCTGTTCAGATATCAATACAAGACTGCCGCTGACTATAACAACAGGCTGATGTTATCAAGTGTTAGCTTCACATTGCCCCTAGTAACAATCCCAAGCGCCTTTGCGGTCCTAAACTCGTCCCAGTCCCAAATTCGTTTCTAAAGTGGCCAATACTCCCGGAACCAGCAAGGTTTTCACACTACAGAGCTTACGACTGCATATTGTTGGAGGGGTGACTTGTCTATCAATGCCGAAATAAGGCCAAAACTATAAAATTATTGATGTGTAGTGAAATAAGCGGCAACTGCTAAAGTGGAAACTTATTCCCGCGTTGACACAACTAAAGAAAGTACGTTTTAAATAATATCGATGTCAACGACTGGGTAGGCGGCTTGATTAGCAAAATCTTAATAACCACTTTATTTAATATTATTCTAGAAGGTCTATCTACTCCAATTTGCCAGCGAAGACCTCGGACAATTTTGTCACAGTTGAGGACACGTTTAATAAAAAGCAACAGTTGTAAACATTGTCACTTTGTTGCTGTGGCTATAGGGAATTTTTGCTGATATCGTTGTTTTACATTATGCTTTACTAGCACACAACTTTATATCCAGAAAGAACCAAAATAAAAAAGAAGCGAGCTGAAAACGTGACAACAAACGTGAGATTAGCGATGACAATGAGGTTCTGTATATGCAGTTTCAAAGAAGACATCGGTGTGCAAAATACGCAGAATCACTGAGTGGCAAAACCGTTGATGAATTCTTACATTCTAACATTTCCATAATTAATAAAAAAATATCACGAGATCAGTATCTAACACACAGTATCGGTCTTACTTGTTAAGATATGGTTTATTTTTAGAAAGCTCTTTCAATATTCAGAACTTCTCAATTTGTGTGATTCATTTAGAAAGGGAGAGGAGTGTATGCTAATGAAGCAAATAACATAAACAACGATTCATTTTTATAACTTTAATGTGTACTTTGTTTTCATATATAGTTAATATAAACACTAGCTACGTTTTAATCAGAGAAATTTAGTAACGCTTTTAATTTTTAATATTTAATAATAGAAATAGCTACTCCATCTCTTCGCTCGCGCAAGCCGAGGAAATTAATATAATGACATGCGATATTAATCACTGTTTCAATGGCGGTTGTGATTGTGTTTAATTTCCAGCATAGTCGTAATAGCTGATCGGTCCAGCTTCATTTGGATTGGAATCATTTCGCTTCAATAGCCCATTGTCTTAAGCAGCAAATAAAATTTAAAACTAATATTATTGGCGCGTCAGTCGCCGCACATTATTTCATCGTCAACATTTTCTTAGTGAACCTAGAACCTGATCGAAATAACTGAACTTACTTTTTAGGATCCCCAAAGTTGTCCTAGAACTCTGTATACCAGAACGAAGAATGCCGTTTGACTTTCTCGAAAAAGAAATATACTGGCGACTTAAAAAAATCATGTTTGACTTTGATTCTAAATATTTTTTTACGCCCTAATTAAAAGTTTATTCTAACAGCCGCGTGGGGGCAACAAGCACAGATTTAGTTTTAACAACGATTTAAACTTTCACAACATTTTTTTAAACACGTCCAGACAGCTCACGGCAAGTATTTGCTTTTAATCAGCCTTGCTTTCAACCATCAGTGTGTAGGGCAGGGACTCTACAGCGGGTAAAGTTCCACTACTTTAAGGAAAACGGGACTTGACTTGACTTGACTCGTTATTCATTCGACACATTAAGTGTTTACATGCACTTCACACTTCGATCTGATCTGTCTCCGTGGTATTTTTCGTTGCCCTGATTTCATTTTGTCCTTCAGAACTGAAGTTCAATTCCATGAGAGCTCATCAGAGCTGATGCGCAGCAGGACAGAAGCCGTTTTATGAACGAACCGAAAATTGCGACGCCCAAATGCAGCATACAGCGTTCAGACATTTGAGCTGTTTGTGTTCACCATGAATGCGTCCATAGGAACTTCACTGCATGATGTCGAGCGCTCTGTGTTCAGGAAATAAATCCCTGGCGAGTTGAGTAACCAATCGTGGTGCGTCCCTGAGTGAGTGAAGCGGATTTGAAACGAAAGCGTGCATATCAATTATTTTGAATGAGAATGCAGAATAATGTTTATTGTTCCTTAGGGCGTCCAGGTTTGTCAGCGCATGCTCAGCTTCTCCTGTGGCGGTGATTGGACGTCCTCCAGGCCCCACCTGTTTGCTCTGAATCAAAGAGAAAATAATTAGAGGACGAATTTCTTGTTTAATCACAAAAACCACTTTCGTACCAAAAGATTGCCGTTCAAATGAACAACACGATTTCTACCCCGATTAAATTCCTTCCCTTAAATCTAAAACAGCGGTGAGATCTGACGAGTTACAGCATCTTTGCGAAGCGTTTGATCACAGACACAAAGTTTTGAGCCCAATAAAGTCTTTCAAAACGTGACATGTACAATTTTGGAGGAAGTTTAACGTAGAGCATAAACCCAACGCTCCAGAATTCCTACCTTCTTTGGTTCCCGCACGTATCCGGGATCTTTGGGCTGCAGTCTCAGCAAAGAGTTTGATGGCATTTGGGCCAAGAGGAACGCTTCCAAAACACGACATAGGAATCGAAACCTACAGAAAACGACAATGCTTTCATTAACAGTGCTGACAACAATCAAGTTCTACGTTCCGATTCTTGGAGATAATTCTTGATCAAACTTTGAACGAGTTTTCGCTATTAAAAGATAGAAACGAGGGTAAGTACATTATTACTGGTCACCCTGTAGTCTTCATAATGGCCCTCCTTTTAAGTCCCCCGATAGGTCGAGAGACCGGACCTACGGTTTAACGTCCTTATCCGAGAAGACGCGAAGGTCTAACCATTTGCAGATGTTATAGCAAAGGCAACAACTTCTCAGTTATTTTAAGACCCATGCCCATGGGGAGGTCCGGCCGGGAATCGAACCCAAGCATCCCACACAGCACACTAGCGCCTTACCAAGTGGGCTAACCATGGAGCGGTTTTATATGTACCATTATATAATGCCATTAAACCATTTATATGGGTTCTAATAATATTCACTACTAGGGATCTGAGCTCCAAAGACGCATAAAAAAGCATAAGAATAACTAAATCCACAAACCATTAAACAAAGGGACACTAATATCGCTGTCAATGAGTTTCTGCCAGTCATTATTATCCGGGTTAAAAATGAATTTAATGAACGAATGAATTTTGTGTTTATTACTTGGAAGAGAAGGGCGATTTCTTTCCCAATCCGATTGCCCCAAGCAACCCGGAGCTCTCCTTGTCCTCGGCCAGTGCGTGCAATCGTGACGCTAGGAAAGTGAGCTGTTTAACAACCCGGTTGAGCTGTGTTCCAGGGAAATCCGCCTGACGATTGGCCAGCTGCATAATCTTGTGCCACAGTAACAACATCTTGTACTCATTTTCCTGGCTGTAATACGAGAAATGGTAAATATAAAATAAAAATAGTGTCATTGATGCTGATAAATCGGGTGAATAGAATAATGTAAGAAAAATTAAAATGATATAGTTACTCTATCTAGATAAAAAAGTCTGAATTAAAACGTTCCCAGTGTTTCGGCTTTTAGACCAATTTTCCTCTGGGGAAAAAGTGCGTAAGAAAGTGCACAATGATATCATAAAGGCTAAATTAAAATTCACTTTCACTTTTCTTTGAGACCCAAATACAAGTACGCTCGTCGGAGTATCAAACCGTCGTCACACTTTAAAGGTCTTAGAAATATTTAAAATCTACCACAACTCTAAAATTCACCTTCGCCATCTGCTACTGGTGTGCAAAATATCAGCAGTCCCTCGAGATTCCTTGTTCCAAATTGATAATAATATGTGAAAAGTAATTAGTTCCATCCAGTGCTGTTATTGACAGTATGGCTTCCGACAAAAAGCACCAAAATTCTTGTTATGAAATTTGACAGGTTATAATTCGGAGAAGAAATCAAGGAGACGATAGCTCCCTCGCTTATGAATCATAGAAACGTGGTGTTGAGCCATCTGACCATCAACGACAGCTGTATGTTTTTTAACAACCTTTTTATTCAAGCGGACATTTTCAATTTTTCGTGTTGTCCTATTAGAGAACGTTGTACGTACGCACCAGCGACAGTTGGCATAGAAAGCGAATTTTGGAAAATTAACAATTGTAAGAAACAGTGACGGTAGGAAACTCCCACGAGAGTATTTACGTTTGGCCCTCAAAAAAGGAAATTGAATTTTAATTTAGCTCTTTAAAATATGCTTGTGTACTTTCTGATTATCTTTATCTCCTGACAAGGCTGGAACCCATATCTCAAAACACGGCACCGCACTTTTAAAAAAAAATGTCACGATATATAATGATCTTACGCATTTGGTGAAGGTTTCAGCTTTGTACACCAATCGACCAGGTCTGTAAGGATCGTCATCTCCTGGGCAGGACTTTCGCACTGTGACAACTTCTGAAGTACGTGAGTGTACAGTGTAAGAAGACTTGTCTCTTTCAGGCATTCTGCAGCACAATAACATACCATCAGTAATGTTACTGAAACAGAGAACCTTTATTTGGCTATAAGTATTGGGATTGCATACACTTTACTGATAAATGGCGGCGACTTTTATATTCTTTTGTCTGTATTCAAATTAGCATCACTCGCCTCGTTTGGGGAAACATATTCTTTTGAAAGTTTGACAAGAATGGCGAGGCTTATTTGAATATAAACAAAAGCGTAGTAAAATCGCTGCCATTTATAAATAAGATCTATGTAAAACAAACTTTATTTTCTCAAATTGCAGCAGCTTTGTTTTTCGTTCTTTCCCTACAAAAATCTGCTGAGCTGAGCTGAGCAGTCGTTTTTGTAACTGAAACTCCCTAAGTCACTAATAACAAAACAGCTTTGTGTTCTAAAGAGCCTTCACTGCAGTTGATCTGTTCTGCGAATGGAATATTAAACTCGGTCCAGCAGATATTCGATGGGACGGAACTGGCAGAAAGAATTGCTGTAAGTAGGCAAAGTTTTCTTCACGTCTTTGAGGAGCGTTTTTGATAAATATTCATAAGTTTCCACTTGACAAAAACATGACAATTAGCGAGAATAGAATTTTGTTTTTTACTTGAATATAGAATAAATACAACTGAACAACAAACATAATTTTTTGGGAACGTTGCAATTGACCTTTTAAACGGAATGTACTTTTCCTCACAAGATCTGCGCAACTTCACGGATATCGGAATAGAGAGTTATTATTTGACAGCACGATAGCTAAATTTTTTCTATTAAATTTCTTATCACTATGGCATAATTTTGGATAATCTACAAAGAAACTCTCATGCAGTGGTAAGTGTTAACCTTGAACAAACTCGTCTTGGGCAAGTTCTGGAACAGAAAAGCCTGGCACTAGTTGTCCCCAGCTTCTATCTGCACCTTCAGCCGTCACGGGCGCAGATTTTGAGGTGTGTTTTACAAAGAACGAATCGATTACCGTCTCCAAAACGCGGACCATATACGTGATATTCGCCAATGACCTAGAATTAAATCAGTAAAATTATAAGTACCACTTTCAAAAGGATTCTAATTTTTATCGAAATCTTTGTTTATAACAACGTATTCAACCGCTGGGGTACTCGCTTTTAAGGACACTATCATAGACTAGCAGTAATAGAAAGTGAATTACTGCAAACTAAGCCACTGATATGTGTTTTAAGGATACTATCATAGACTAGCAGTAATAGAAAGTGAATTACTGCAAACTAAGCCACTGAGATGTGTTTTAAGGATACTATCATAGACTAGCAGTAATAGAAAGTGAATTACTGCAAACTAAGTCACTGAGATGTGTTTCTCAAAAAGCTTAAATTGCATTCGCTCTACACAAATCATTGCGAAGGATAATCCATAATTTGTAACAAGAAATTTAGAGAAATGGCTGTGTTATAACCTTCAAACTCGTCAGAAAAGTACAGGCTTTTCTTGCAGTCTAATATGAAGTTAAACACATGCGGAGTTACTTGAATCACGACACTTGAGCACTAAAAAATTGTTTACGATTAGGAATTGTTACTATAAAGAGTCACAAGTCAGCTTACAGAGGAAAGCCTCCTGGTTATCACAACTAACTGCAAAGCATCGCATCGGGTCATTGAAGTAACAACTATGATTGTTTAATTCCAAGTCATAAATAAGAGACACTTCTTCGTAGTTCTCGGTTCTACATCCCCGTATGAGACATCTTTTAATGAAATGACTGTAACACATTACCAGTGCCCTATTAACACGTATCAGTACCAAAGTATGTGGACCAACCTGCAAGCCGCTGGCACTGACTGTGTTATAAGAATTGTACACGATGTATCACTGAGATAGTGCAATAAATGCTCCAGTACAACACTTGACACGTCGCCCACAGGGGAGCAATTGTTGAGAAGGTTAAGAATTTCTGACATCAAGAAGCAAACTTCAGAGGATGTCGCAAATGGATCCACACCTGTTTCGCGAAAAGTAAGAGAAATTCAAGCTAAAATCATTCTTTGTACTGTCTGTTTTCCTCAATACTATAACAAATGGCTCGTACTAACGTCGATAGCATTTCGGTGAAAATTACAATTTACCATTATCCTTTAACAGAGTTAACAGCATGGTAATATGTACAACGATTAAATACAATTGCTGCCTATAACTGTAGAACTAGATGGTAAAAGCTGTGAACATTTTAAAACTCTTTTAAAAAATTCAAGCTTTCGCCGGTCCACGACATCATCACAGACAAAAAAGAATAAAAAGTAAAGTCGACAAATATAATGGTAAAATAACACAAGGGTCGCAAGTGTGTAAAACAAGGCGTAATGAACCAAAATACGACAAAACAATAAGAAAGCGAAGAACGTGGAAACGATAAAAAGTCAGCAACAAAATAACAAAAGGAGGGACGAAACAAACACAAGTAAAGAAAAGAGCAAAAATACACTAAATGATTAAGCAAAAATATAAATAGATAAACAAAAAATTATTAAATAAACGATAATGTGGATAAGGTAATGAACAAAACTAAAATGATAAATATAAAGAAATATCATAATAATAATAATAATAATAATAATAATAATAATAATAATAATAATAATAATATATCACAAAATAAATAAATATATTTACCATTTTATTTAACTGACTATATTTTTGTTTATTCACTTAGTTTTTCGCTCATTTCATTAGTTATGTTTGTTTCGTCCCTCCTTTTGTTATGCTTTCGCTTAATTTGTATTGTTTCCACGTTCTTCGCCTTCCCAATGTCTTCCGTATTTTGGTTCATTACGTTCTGTTTTACACACTTAGGACCCTTTTGTTATTTTACCATTGTATTTGTCGACTTTGCTTTACATTCTTTTTTATCTCTAATGATGCATGCCGTAGAACAGCAAAAGCTTAAATTTTATAGTTTTTAAACTATGATGTTTACAAATGTTTACAAGTTTTACCACCTACTTCAACAGCTTTAGGCAGCAATTGCATTTAATTATTTACCACAATTTACTGTTTATGGATTATTGGAGCTACACACACTGATTTAAACTTTTTTCTGGGTTCTACTCAGACGACACTCCTTTAACAACATGTTGAGATATTAACACAACTCTGACTTTTCAGTTCTTAAAAGGAATGGTTTTCGTAACGTTCGACCAAGGGAATTAAGAGAACTCACAAATTTCACTATACAAGAAAGAAAGAAAGCGTCGGACCGCTACGCGGACCATGCACGACCTAGGAGCACAGCATTAACGAGGGAGAAGACCGGAGTACCCGGAGAAAAACCCTCAGAGTCAGATAGAGATTGACAAATCTCAACCCACGTGTGGAGCCCGGGAGTCGATCCCGGATCGTGGAGGTGGGGAGCGTGAGCGATGACCGCTACACCAACCTGATTCTCAAACATAACAACAACAACAACTGCTGTTCAAACTGTAGCAAGTGATGTGGATATCAAACTTCTCAGACACAACTTGAGATTTTCCAAGAAGCGTAAAACTGAACTTGTTGTTCAGTCGATCTTGAGATTTTTCTCTTTAGAAATCAATTCTTACTGACCTGTTCCTGCGGCATACTCCACGTCTCTCAGAAGGTAGTCAAGAACAGGAGGATACTCAAGGCTTCGCAGTTTAGTATTTGATGAACTTTTAGACAAGAGAGTGACCACACTGCGAACATAGCTCGTCCTCTTGACAACCAACTCCTGAAATGAAATGCGTTACACGGATTATGTCACGCATATAACGTAAGACTGAGGTCACTCAGACGACACTCAATGAATTGGCACTTAACCACACTTGACTGCTCACGAGAGTATTATACATCTAATATTCACAGTCATTGTCATAGCTTTGCCAGAAAACTTAGGGAATTAGAAACCATATGGATTCGCAAACTAGTGACTATGGAACCTACGGGCTTCAACAGAGAAAAACCTTGCGCAATTCGCATGGCCATAACGTATCATGGTAATAGTCACGCTCATATACCTATGGGTTCTACAGTACTGATAAAATTGACACGGAAGGATGCGACTTAGGTTCTTTCATTTAACACACTGTGCCGTGCTTGAATCCGCACTTGGGAATACTTGAGAATATGTACTAACTAATCGCTGCATTACAATAACAACACTGAAGTCAAGAGAACCCTAAGGTCGGAAAGCCTTTCTTAAATTAAAACATCACAGCTCTATGTTGTCGCTGAAATTGTTCGTTATGTTCGTGTGGCCAAGTTCGTCACTAACTCAAGTCTCTGTTACAAAGGGATCAAGATCATGAGGAAGGAAAGCAGCTATCGAGTGCTAGAATGTTTCATAACTCCATTGATTGAGTAACAAGGTACCGAACACATCTCACCTGGGTACCAGCTTGTACAGACGGGCCACTCTCGTTTGCTGAGGAAATCCCTGCTGCCGCTCTGATAAACCTGTAACCATACCAACAAAAACTTAAACAAATCATGTGCTCTCTATTTTTTCTATCTGTCTAGAGATCAGAACAGTTTTTGCTGAGTGATCATCACATGACGTTTACACATTGTTGAGAAATTCTTCCTTGCTGATCGCTTCACGGTCTTAACACTAAGGGAAGTACATACCTCTTATTAACCGAGTGTGAGGTCAATGCCGTACGTTACGGACCTGAGTTCTCTTCCATTCTCATGGTTCATGCGTGAAGCGCGTGGGACATTAGGAAAAAAACTCGACTCCGTAACTTACGGTACGGATCGAGCAATAAGGTTAATAGGATGTTTGTTGTTTGGCTCTTTCTCCTTTTTGTAACACGTACAGAACAAAACGGACAACTTGACAGACGTCAAAAACCATTGTTTTATTACTTAGACCTTATGCAAATACTATTGTTGTTACTAACAACGTCAATGTCAATGTCACAGTAATTATCACTGTTGCTGTCACTGTCACGGCCACTATAACGGTCACCGACTGTCACGGTCTTTGCCATAATCACGGTCACGGTCACTGTCACCGACTGTCACGACGGTCTTTGCCATAGTCCCAGTCACTGTCACGGTCTTTGCTATAGTTACGGTCACGGTCATTGTCACGGTCACTGTCACTGTCACGGTCTTTGCCATAATCACGGTCTTTGCCATAGTCACGGTCACGTTTATTATCACTGTCACAATTGGAGGCACGCGTGGCCTAGTGGTAAATCCCAGAATCAAATCCATCACGCTTTGTAATTAGCCATTAGCAATTAGCATTAGCAATTAGTCTGTCTCCTACCAGTTGGGATTCTTAATTGTGTTATTTTGGTGGTTTATGGTGTCAATTAAACAGGAGCCACTGGCTTGGGAGAATAAGTAACCGCTCCCTTCGCATCAACGTTAAATAAGCTAAGCTAAGCTAAGTACATTTACAATCCTAGGTGGCCCATTGGAGCTGGTGCTTATCCCCTGTTTCTGTAGTGGATGAGAGTCATTGATTCCCCATGGAAGGGACACTAATCCATTACATGTTAGCCCCCAGCAGAAGCTGGTACTCATTTTACCAACCTGATAAGGATAAAAAGCTGAATTAACTTTGGCAGAAAAGAAGGTCACACAAATGTTTAACACTCGGCTGAGCCGGGACTTGAATCCGGGACCTTGTGGTTAGAAGGCTGAGGTCTTATTATTTAATGGAATTTTTACTCCATTTTCATGGATTCAGGACCCACGACGGGATCTACAAACTACAATTATGACTGGAATTAAGATTTAAGATTAATATATTTATTATTATAAGATTTAAGATTAATTCATTTTAATTTATTTTTCCCAGGGCGCTTTTTGATAACAGCAACAAGCTGATGAGCCTACCCTGGTTAAATATGTCATCATTATTATTATTATTATTATTATTATTATTATTATTATTATTGTTGTTGTTATTATTATCATTATTATTATTATGACACTGCTCATGCGCAATACCGTCTAGCAGATTCAGCTGCAAATATGAAACTGCTCATGCGTAGTTTCAACAAGGAATAAAATTTTTCATTAATATCACTGATATCTGAAGAAAACCGACAATGCTTGCATACCGCTTATTGCCTCCCACAAAAAAATAAAAAAGCAAATTTGATATTGAATTATAAAACAATTATTGAACTTGGTAATCACAAATTATCGTGATTTGTCAAAGTCTCGCAAATTGATAGTTCGCCTCAGCCTTTGGCTTCAGCAAATAATGACAAATCACAAAATTTTCCTTAACCTCGTCCAAGACCTGTTTATTATGGCTACTAAACATAAAATGTAAGAATAGTTAAATAATATACTGCAGATTGAGAACGCAAGCCCTGCGCAAACTACATATCCACAACTCCCTGGCTCTAAAAGGCTGGAAATGCATCGCTATGACCGCATAAACTGTTCGAGGAATGGACTCCTCAGGAGGTCAAGGGCAAATTTGTAGTGCCATTTCTGCTTTAATGTGTAAGATGGCAACACTGACCCTATAAGTTGAATGTGGGCAAAGTCAGTCAGATCTAAGATACTCCTTGTGTAGTTGCCCAGTCAAACACAGACCCTTGATTTGCGGTTGACAAGTTCCTGAGACCACAACGCCTCTCCTACTTTTGAAAGACAATCAGTATTTTAAACTCTGAAAAGACAATAAGGCTTGTAACTAACCCCTTCGATAACTGTAGCTGCAGTAGACTGAGTTGTTCCTGACAAACCACCATAACCAGAGGTACTAGCAGAGAACTGGTCTCTTCTGCTCGTCCCGGTACCAAAACCACTTCTGCCACCTCTGGGGCTTCTACAGAGTAAATCATTGAACCGATTACGATTACTGTATGAATGAATAAATAACTGAATCTGTGTATGTAAGCATATACATTATACTGATTTATTCCACTATTTCTTCAAACAGTGCTCTACAATCTTAGGATTAGACGAAAGCAGCCAGCAACGCGTGCTGAACCTCTCTTTTACAGTTTTAAACTTCAAGGTTTAGAAAAAACAGAAAAATATATGTTTCTATCAATATGAAACACTTTATTATACATAGATGAGTTGAAATGTTGCTATGAACTCCAGAACTGGTTTCTTTGAACAAAAAAATTTGAGTAGCATTGTGGTAAAGGTTTCAAGATGATTCAACCTTGTAGCCTGGGAAGAAATCTGGTAGACTCTCGCTTCCAGGCTACCACTATTTATGACTCAACCTGGTCGCCTGGGAGAAATCTGGTAGCCTATCGCTCCCAAAGCACCACTGTTTATAACTTAATCTGGTAGCCTGGGGAGAAATCTGCTAGCCTCTCGCTCCCAGGCTACCATGCTTTAAGACTCAATCCGGTAGAATGGGAAGAAATCTGGTAGTCTCTCGTTCCCAGGCTGCCACTGTTTATGACTCAATCTGGTAGCCTGGGTAGAAATCTGGTAGCCTCTCGCTGACAGGCTATTACTATTTCAACCCCTGTAAACCTACTTACACTGTTTGCTGACTCTCTATTCGAACCGGAACATCAACAGCTCTCACCACGTTGATAAGCACCTTAACATCACTCACAGTGAGGTTCTGGTAAAACAACAGAATTACATAAGATATTATTAAATTTTCAACCTTGAACAATGCATTTCTAGCGTTCTGATTGGTTCACTCAATCTCGGATATCAGCTCATATACCGAATGACCTTATATGGAAAGTGTTGCCAAGTTGAAAAATTTGTGGAAGACGCGAAGCTGAGAATTTTCAAGTATTGAAGGTTTCAGAGAGTTCATTAAATTTAATAAAACAATTATTCCATTCGCACCTCGTTGGCTATTTACCATCTCATATCCAACGTGCACCCCTGGAATAATTGTTAAATGGTTCGCTACTGATTCCTTTCTTCCCAGAGAAATATTCATTATTTTACACATCCTTAAACGTTTGCTAAAACGAAAATTGTAGAGACTGCCCCTAGTCAGTAACAACATGTTCAATTTCCTAAAGCTTAAATCTAAGTAGTCTTAAGTAAAGAGACAGCTGCTCGGTTGGCGCAGTGTTAAGATCTCTGCCTTCTAAACACAAGGTCCAAGGTTCAAACCCCGGCTCAGCCAAGTGTTGAACATTTGTGCGACCTTCTTTTCCGCCAAAGTTGACTCAGCTTTCCATCCTCCCGAGGTCGGTAAAATGGTACCAGCTTCTGCTGGGGGCTAACATCCGATGGATTAGTGTCCCGTCCAGGGGGAGTCAATGACTCGTCATCCGCTTAACACTACAGAAACTGGAGATAAGCACCCGCTCCAATGGGCCACTTTCACGAGTAAAAGGATTTAGCTTTTTAAAGTAAGTGTCGATTTGTAAAAAAAGGAAAAAACGTCTCGAATTCAGCGCATACATATTTTCTGCTCTTGGTTCTTTTTCCCCACTTTGGTGTAAATTTGAGACGGTTTCCAAGGTTCTCAATCAAGGTGAAAATAGTCTTATGACTCATGCTTATGAAACGTGCGCGTACAGTTTCGTAAGGAAACATGGTGCGAGAATGTCTTACTGGTCCTCTATGCGCATGTCTGTTGCATTAACTGTGACGTCACCAGAGTACTCTAGTAAGCGTAAAACTTCCTCTTTTTGTGTTCGCCTCCGCGTTGGCTGTGACTGCGCATGCGTGGATTTTTTGTGATAGTGTACAACTCCGTTGTGACTGCTTCCCCAGCGTCTCCCGAGCACTTCTATTACTACGTAGACCACAGCGGTTAGTAGCGATATAATGAATGCACTGTACATGAGAAAACACGGGCCCACTTGAACGAAAAAGACACCAACTAATAACGGAATTAACATCTCTCCAAAGCAAGCGCCCACGATTAAAGCTGATGCGGTTCTACCAGACAGACTGATAAGACTTTCTGCTAAGCTTATGGCACAGGGAAAGACAGATGCCATTGCCAGCCCTAGCAAGATAGTTCCAAGCCAGAGCTGCGTTGGACCAGATGAGCTACATCCTTTGCTAAACTGCGAGATAAGAATGGTCGAGCCAATAAAGCAACCAATCAGATCACAGATCAACATACGACTGGAGGTCACGTGCCTGGAAATAGGTATCGATATAAAACGACCGAACGCAAAACTACCCCAGAAGACAGACGTCAGGTATGCTGCATTGCCCTTTGACATATTGAACGTTGCGAAGGCGAAAATATATCCGCCATATGCAATCTCGAAACCAACATAGAGAAGAAGGAAAACACAAAACAGCAACAAAATAGTGTATTTGAAAATTTTGCTCTTGGCGTAAACTTCATCGGTGATGTACTTTTGTATTTTAATGTGTTTTGTCGAACACGACTCAAAACACGGCGACACCAAGAAAGCAACGCCTGAAACCAAAAGAGGTATCGAACCAATCCAATATCCCCATGTAACAGGCAATACATCACCGTAATAACTACGGTTACATGAAAGGCTGGTATTTGCGATGGAATCTTGTGGAAATGTAGGAAGGAGAAATGGTTTGGCCAACAGCGGTGAAATGAAGGCACCCACGGCAAACGCGAAATGAAGAACTTGGATGTAAGGTCGGGATTTTTCCTGCCATAGTTCCAATATCAGCACATTGCCTCCTATACAAGAAAAAAAACAGTACATAAGTATAAAACTTAGTTCCGTCGAAAATACCAGGCCTTTTAAGGAGAGTTATTAAGAAACTGCCAACTTGTAAATTGGATACCTTCCGTACAGACAAACGTACCACAAATAGCAAATTAGATGTTTCAAGAATGAAAACGTCCTGGGCAAAGAGTAACTGAAATCCTTGGGAAATTTTCTTTTTCAACTGTTCTGGCCCTACTTCCAAAATAACAACATCCCCCCCTCCTTCCTTCTTCAAGTGTATACTTGACATCAATATAGTGCATTCATCTTCCCCTATTCAACCCAGTTGATCCCAACACAGTAATAGACAGAGAAGCCATTTCTTGGAGTGTTCATACAGTAAACTAAAACTAGGAGAACGTCCAGGATCGTTTAACTGTTTGTGGAACACAGCAAGATTCTGTATATCATGATATATATTAACATACCTACATAAAATTCACGACAAAATAATTGCCTCACCTGTGTCCAAAGATCCCGCCGCAATTGCCATTGCTGACACGAGCAACATGAGAACGTAGAGGTTTTCAGAGAATGGTGATACCCACATGAACAGAGTTACTAGGAGACAAGAGAGGCTCATAACACGCAGCTTGTTAAACTTGTCGTACAACCATCCACCCACTAGACTGCCTGTCAAGTAACCCACAGAACGTGATGTAAAGATGAACGACATGTCCTCCAACTTGCTGTGTGTATGGCACGCTAGGTCCAAGAGAGTGGGCCCAAGGATTGACACTGCAGTACCCTGTGGAAAGAACAACTCATCAAGTGTGAGGTTTTGGTAACAGGCCATATATGAATTACGCTCCAGTGCTCACAAACAAAACCATCACCCCGAGGGCAAGTTCTCACAAATACAATGAATGTATCAGACCTCAACTTGAAGGTTTTGTTTGTGAACAGTGGAGCGTAATTCAAAAATTGGTTATTTAAGTGCATTTTCACTCAAGGATACCTAAAACAGTACTATGGTAGGATATTAAACTCTTATTAACCTAGTGCGAGGTCCGTATCGTAATTTACGTGCCCGAGTTTTTCTTATGGACCGAGAGCGCAGCTCGAGATCCATGAAAAAACGAGGGCAAGTAAATTACGGTAC
>JAODFW021021651.1:0-26508 GCA_027575235.2 Palythoa mutuki | reverse complement strand
CTACATTTCTCGATGAGCAACCCTATCCTTTTTACCCCGAAGTACCCCCCCCCCCCCGGGAGTGCTAGCCATGAGAGACTTTTACTACGAGTACAAGATTTTAAGGGCGCGCGCGTTTGTACAAGCAAACTCGTTGTCGAGAGGACGAGATATTATTTGTTGCAAAAGTTGTCCTCTAGACGAGTTTGCTGGTAAACGCTCGCGCGCTCTTAAAATCTTGTACTCGTACTCGTAGCCGGATCTAAACGTCTCTATTGCTCAGAATTGTAACACGATCGATCATCATATAAGGTGTAAAAACGTGACTCGGCCAGGAGAGGAGTAAGACCCCATCAGTATCCGCGCGCAACGTTAAAATCCCGATAGAAACAGAGCAGTCCCCTAGGCTACGCGGGTTATGCCGAGATAACTCGGCTAATTGTTCAACGTCAAAGGAATCTAAGATCACTCCATCAACCCAGACCTTCTGTCCACATTTCTAAACCTGTCCTATGATTAAAAATAGCACTGACGTTTGAGAGAATGCAAAAAAGGATTATGCATTAAAATGTTTTCACGTATGTAGTCACAAAGCTTTGTAATTGTAAATACTGGCTCCAAAAGGACCATACATTCTGAGATCGCTATCAGTAACACAGCAACATATGGTTTAAAATGGTTGCCTTTCCGCCGAAAAAATAAATCTCATTATTCAATTATTGAGTCAAAAAAATAAAATTTCTTGCTGGACTCGATAAAAGAGGATTCACTTTGAACAAAGCGGAAATTTCATTTAACGTGGTTAAATGATCTGGCATCTCTCACAGTTAGAGCCTCAGATTTTATTCTGTGCGCGTTCCAAATCTAATTGTAGTCGCATTGTCGAGTGTTCTAAATTTATCAGTGTTCAAGTACTTTGACGGTCTCGTATTATCGGCCCCGCAATCCGATTTCTACAGGAAATTTTCAAAATGTTGATATGTCAGCAAGTCCTCCAAAACCTAATCAATTAACATGACATTGCTAAGAGGACAGATCAGCGCCTTCATGTATGCCAACTTGCTGGTCTGTTCGCTTTTGCAACATGTCCAGGAGCTGAAAATATTCCACGTAAGATTTCGGCATTGAACGCATAAAAGAATCGAATATTGTGAGATTCGCGTTTCTCACAAGGAGCTTTGATCATTCTCGCTCCTCGAACGATTTCTTGATTGTTTGCAGATATGACAATTAACTGAACCCAAAGCTTTAATCAATTTCCGTTTCCAACCGAGTTGATAATTAAGTACAAGTGATCTTTGTTGTATTTCCGCTGTTGGAAAACATATAATAACAAGTCACGGCATTTCTAGCGAAACATATTCCGCCACCTTTACACACTGAACAAGATAAATCAAGGAACATTCCCGCATCGATAATACATCAAATCTTTAAGGTAAGCAGAGCTCTTGAATTAGCACATGTGTATTTGAAAAGACATCACTGTTGTACAGACTGATAGGTAGTTGAAGATTTCTTTCCATCTCGGGCCCAAGTAAAGTATATATGGACACTGGAAGTAGATTACCTTGTTCGCGTAAGCTTCTTAATAAAATTTGGTGCGGGATTTTATCGACTTTCGTCTTTCATCACCAAATTTTTATGGAAAAAGTCGCCTATATTTTATATTAAAATCTAAGAATGGGCGTATAATCCAATAACGAGTGAAAGACAACAAAATAACACTTAATCACAACAGAAAATCACTCCAATCGCTTTTTTTAAAATGCTAATCTGCGACGAACGACGAAACAAATCGATGCGGCAGCCAAAATGCAAGCGAGCCGACTGAAACAAACTATATAAACAATTCCATTGGCCTAACAGTTATACCATGGAGATAAATGTTTGGTTACATTATTTATGAACTACAGACAAACGCTGTTTGTTCTGCAAATCAGTTGGTTGCATGTTAAATTTAGCCAACAAAACTTATCAAAAAGCTTTAAATAATAAACATCCTCTCCGTTTAGAACCAATCAAAGTCACTTTCAATCGTCGAGTATATAAAGGATTTACTCGGTTTTACGTTCTTTTCAACACAGAGAAATTCGGAAGCTAATACGGTACTTTTATTGTATTACTGTACTCCATATTATAATTTATACAGAATACTAAGATTTGCCACCGTTAATCCAAATCGTGTGAGGGAACAAAGCTCCACAACGACTTATTATTTATCGATTCGAGTACATACTGATGCATTATTTGATTTTAAGTTCTTTATGGAGGGAGCAGGGGGTGCAAAGATCTACAAGTTCAAAAGTTGACACACCCTTTGTTTATCTAAAACTGCATGGTTTTCGCTAGATTGGGGTTAACATAGAGTGCAAAGATCCGCAAAGACTTATCACGACAGTTAGTTACAAAATCAAACACAAATTTATTAGGTCTTGAGGCGGCAATACTCATTTTTCACGAAGCGCATAAGTTGATTGAAATCAATTGTGATTCGGCCAATTCGAACTTTCCAGTTTGCTTGAATTCAAAAGCATCTGTGAATCAAGCGATCGATCACCTTACATCTGGTAGCGCCATTGATAATACGGACAAAGGAATGGGATTTGAATTTGATTTGAGTTTAAAGTATTTCTCAGCGCCTTTTATTGTTCCGGGCAACTAATCCACTGTTTGGAAATATTACGAAAGAACAATTTAAGAACAATTTGAGGATGAAATCGCCAAAAAGTTAAGAACAGCCCAGCCTTAGCCGAAAGTTACTGAAAGCGTGTAGTTAAAGTTTTTAGAACATGTTCAAGCTAAATTATTTTTTTCTACCACGGTCTTGCACCTTCGTTGTGCATCGTTTTAAGTACATGTTTTCAGAGGATGAAATCTCTTATTTTGAAATTACCTCATAGCGGGTCATAGGACGACCCATGCAGAGGGAAAATAATTTTCCTTATTGCAACACATATACACCAAGACGCCCAAAGTAAAGAGTTCTTCCAAAAATGAACGTTGGTAAGATTAAAGTTTACGTTGTGTCAGTTTGACAAGATTGAGTAAAAATAACATAATTATTGCTGAGCTATTAGTTATAAACAAGGCTAATATTGAAAAACCTCTTCTCGTAAACAATGTAAATGATGATATATATTTGCCTATGGGGATGGACTTTTGCCAACGAGCAATTCGAGGCCAAAAGGCCGGTAATTGCAACGCGGTACATAATATAAAGCCGCGCGTAGCAGATACAGAAGAAAAAAAAACTTGATTCGTGCATAAATTCACCTAAGGTAAGTTTTAATGACGTAATGCGAAGACTTGCTATTGTTTTCAAATGAGCAAATAATAGTGCAAGTTATTTCTCTTCGATTGTTTGCTGAGCGAATTTATTCACGATAAACTCACAAATGGACACTATAAATGTACTCATTGAATCATATGTAGTTTTTCAAATCGGTACAATTCTCACAACATATTATTTTTGTATCTTATTAGCATAAGCAACAATCAGATTCCTTGATTCAAAATCGCATTTAGAATTCATACAAACTGTACTGTTTTGTCTTGTTCATTAGCGGTAGCTGCTGCAAGTTGTAAATGAGTACCGCAATCGCTTTCATCGCGGGAGTAAGTTAAACGTTATTGATCAGTCTTACTACGTGACACAATAGGAATTCTCAAACAACTCAGTTTCGTAATTTGGATCTAAGCAAGATGAAACTTCAACTTCTATAAATTCAAAACTTTTTAGAATCGGTGCATTTACTTCTTTACAAGAACTGCTGGTTCAACCTGGTCTTATCTTAGCTGGCATGTTTGTTTTCTTAATTAGATCCTACCCAGGTAAACCCAGTGTCAGATAAACTAAAAATGTCTCAACTTTTGTTGAAATCCTACAAAGTGACCATTCATTTTGTTCGTCTTGAAATGTAGATTTAGAAAATGTCTCTTGTTTTAAGAAATTTAAAAGTTGGCAAATTTCGCCAATTTCTCAGTTGAAAGCTGAACAGGAAAAGGGTTAAGATTAAGAAGTACTTTTAAGAGGTTTTTATATTTGTAATTACCAGTTTGAAATGAACGGTTTACAAATTAATTTCTAGAAAGTTCGCGTGAACGTGTTTGGTACGAAAAACCTCCCTTGATTCAAAAAACGGCTTTAATTAACAATTTTGGTTCAATTTGTCAAAAGCGAACAATACTGTAACGTAACAGTCGGACATAACTCCTAATAAAAAACGTTTTGTGTATAAACCTGTGTATAAAAAGATTTCAAAATAAAATATTTAACTTATTTTTATTGTACACCAACATACTTCACGAACAATTTTAATGTATCAAGCACAAAAAACAGGAAGTCGTTAAGTCGTATCTAATTGTTAGCTTGTTTGTGTCCTACGGTAGTAAAACGGAACCTGTAAATTGAGAAGGAAGCAAACACATTAACACATCACCCATTGGGGTTTGGAGAACGTAAATATAGAACGTTGTTCTTGTTCAATTGATTCGTTTTAGAAATCAAAATCATTGACTTAAAAAAGAATAAGACAAGAAAGATGAAATAAATTGGTTTAAAAGACATCTCTTCTACACAAGGTAGGCAAAACCATAAATCATTTTATTTGTTTTAGCAAGAGAACTTTTTCAAAGTATGAACAAAGAACGTCAATCATTCCAATAGCTTTTATTCATCTCTGTGGTTAAAAAGTCACCGTGAATAACGCCACCATTTGTTTTCTTGAAAAACTAAAATGATAGTAGCTAAAGTTAGAATGAATAACACTATAAAATTTCTACGCTTCAAAGCAAGAAAAAGGAATAGTCACTTTACAGGGTTTCAACAGCTGGTTTAAAAGTTAGAATGAATAACCCCGTACATCTATACTTATTAAAGCAAGAAAAAAGATTGCTTTTGCCTTTATAGGGTTTATTTTCTCATTTTAAAAAACTTTAAAAATTTACCACATTCAAGTCTAATTTTAAAGATAAATCCAACTTTTCTCATTGCCGTAGATCTTAATTAAGGCACTCTAAAATGAAGTCATCAGGCAATAATTCGCATAGTCGCACCCCCCACAAAAAAAATAGTCCACCCCCCGATCATAAGTTTTCCTTGACTGTCAAGTGTAACCTCCCACTTTTTAAGACCCCCCCCTGACAATTTGTAAACTGAAAGTAAGAAAAACATGAGAGCATGAGATAGAAATAATGGCAACGATAGAACTGAACTACAAACTAAATTATTCTCACTTCATAAAACGCAAAGCTACAGAGTACATTAACTGACTTATTGTCTTCATTTTAGGCCATCTGACGTGGCTAATAAAAGTGCGATTGTCTGAACATTCAGTGTAAACGGAGAAAGAACTCGTAACTTTAAACTGAAACTTTAGGCCGAATTTCCTAAATGTATTGATAAAGTTAACATCAATGATGACTCTTTTACTGTATTATAATTACCTAGAAAAAAACTGATGTTGTAATACTACATATTAGCATTAAAAAATGAGAACAAGTCCATCATTCTTTCGTACCACCATATTTAAATGGCTTTACATTATTGTGAGACATGACATTTGTAGAAGGTCAAAATCGTTGTTGAAGAGTGAAACTTTAAGATATGGCTCAGTTGAATTGATTTCTGAAAAGAGATTTCCAAAGGGGAGGAGTAGCAATATACATTAAACGAAAAACATACGTGTTGTGTTTCTGTTAGAATTCATTCAATGAACCGTTGTTCCATGTCCGATGGTGATAATGACAACGATAGATTTGAGGAGGGTTAAAGTGACATGTTAGGCGACAGGAAGTTTCTAATTCACAACCACACATATTTTTCTTCTATATTTTGAACAGCTCCACCAAACATGCTCAGCGGCTTGTCCACTGTGGTAGTGTCAATTTTCGTCAGAATCTACACCTTCAGTGGCAATGGCAATGACGTCACCATATATAGGCCCCAGTGCCCCCCGGGATTCTGTTTCATGGGGGACTACGCTCAAGGGACAGATGACCTCGAGCCAAACCATGGCGTTACACTCTGCCTCAGAGACACAAAAAACAGTGGCTTACTCGCCCATCCCATTGGGTTTGAAAAGGTTTGGGATTCAACGATTCCCTCCAAATATGGAGATTCAGATGACTCGGATGACAGCGATAGCAGCGGAGGCGGAAGTGGGTCTTCAGGTGATGATGCCACGCAATCTCTACCAAACATAACATTCTGGAGACCGCGAGTACCAAACCACGAATATGTCAACATTGGGTATGTCATAACAACTGACAACAAACCCTTACCAGCAAATCAAACTGTGTGTGTGGCACGAAAGTCACTTGCAGTGGCAGCGAGGCCTGGGAAAAGAATCTGGTCAGCAAAAGACATCAGCTTGTGGCCGACTGAACCAAGTTACACTTATTTAAACCTGGACACCTTTAATGTCCAGGAAGGCGCACGCATTATTGGCCATAAAGACTTGTGGTCTCTGTCGTTAGAAGTGGTCCCTCCCCCAAACTCTCGTTTGTTAACTAAGTTGCTTTCTCCTGAAGATATGGCACTTTTATACCAAGACTTTGGCAGTGAGGCATACGAGGACATCAGTATTTATATTCCACAGAGCCCCAGAGGATACAGTCCCCTAGGCCACTATGCAGAAAGAGGTTACAAGAAGAGCAGTACAGCACGACTGTTAGCTGTGAAGGAAAAAGGGGCTGAAAAGGGGCTCCTTGCTGCGCCAATCAAGTATCGACAGATTTGGAACTCAACCAACACTGGTAGCCACACACATACAGCATTCTGGAGACCCATCCCTCCACCAGGGTACCATTGTATGGGGGACTTGGCGACTGTTGGTTTCGATGCTCCCCCTACCAACTCCATGGCTTGTCTTCATTGGAGTACCACAAGGAAGGGCAGGAGAGGGTGGCGTATTTGGTGGAACCGTTGCAGCCCATGGTCTCATAGTTCCTTGCTGGAGAAGGACATCACGGTATGGAGGGCTGGGTACAACAGAGACTGCCAATCCCCTAACACCTTTATCGCTTCTCCTGGGTTTAACTCGCCTGCATCCAGCTACATGTATTTTCACTGTTTGCCAGTGGATAGCATGGATGTATGACAATGACAACATTTAACAAGAGTCCATAAGTTTTAACTATATAAGTTTTAAAATATGCAATGCTTTATAACTTTATTATCTATTGATACCGAAGTTACAACAAACTCAAAAGAAAAGAAACTCCATAGGTTTGCAATCCTGAAGATAACAAACATATATCAAACTAAATTTTTTGATACTTTTAACATATTATCTTTTGTTTCATTGGTTTAAAAAATTCAACATCAAAATTTCAAATCAATGAATTAAGATTTAAGGACACGAATTTTGCAAACAGCTTGCTTATGCAACTCTTTTTCACTATTAAAGTTAGAAAAAATGAGTTAAAACAAGAGACCTGTAATATCAGGCACTGCTTGGCTATTAACGGCAGGGTGGTTGGCACAATGGTGCGATTTCTACCTTCCTGCCACGAGGTGCTGGGTTTACATCCCAGCTGTACTGAGTGATGAATATTTGTGTGACCTTTTGCACCAAACTTTACTCAGCTTTCCATCTTAATTAGGTTCGTACCAGCTTCTGCTGGGGACTAACCTACGACAGATTAGTGTCCCATCCAGGGAGAGTCAATGACTCTCATTCCCTTAAGGCGTGTTCACACTAGCAATGCAAACCCAAGCGCAGATGCAAGAGCAATAAAAACAAGTGTGAATGTAACTTGATGCAAGCGCAGACGCAAGAAAAAGGAAAATTTCTTTTTTCTTGCGCACACCTTGCGCTTGTGTTTGCTCTTGCTTCACAAATTTCCAAGTGTGAATGGGGATGATGCAAATGCAGATGCAGACACAAGCCCCAAACCATTTTCGCCTGCATAGCTTGCATTACTTGCGTCGCTGGTGTGAATGTTCCTGCCCTTGAGTTTGTGTCTCTCGTGTGAACATTCCTTCACAGTGTTTGTTTGACAGTAATAGGGGTAACCATGACAATAACAGTGACCCTCACGACTGAATTGAGAAAGATGTCGACACTGCCTAGCTTGCAACCTGCATGACAAATCGTGATGACTGTGCTTCAAGGCGTGCAGCTCGATTGAGGCCGCCCTAGTAGTAGATAGGCGCCACTGTTAAAACAACGACAATGGCAATGACATTGGTGAGGACGATCATGATAAAGATAACGATGACGACGACGACAATGACCATGACGATAATGGTGACCGTGACAGTAACAGTGACGAAAATCGTTACTATCATCATCGTCATCAACATTATTATTACTATTATTATTATTATCATCATCATCATCATCATCATTATTATTATTATTATTATTATTCAATATATAGAAAGACAAGAAAGACAGTTTGGGAGGTAGAGCGTGCTTAACCCCTCACTTTGGATCAAGTGGCCCAATCCATGCATCATCAATTATTATCATTATCACTATCACTATCACTATCATTGTCATTGTCATTGTCATTGTCACTATCACGATCACTATCATTATCATTATCATTATCATTATCATTTTCATTATCATTATCATTATCATTATCATTGTCATTGTCATTGTCATTGTCATTGTTATTGTCATTGTCATTGTCATTGTCATTATCATTGTCATTATCATTATGGCAGTGTGAACGTTAGGATGCCTCCTTAGATTATAATTTTCATTCTTGTTGAATATGTAGAAATGCAAGTAGAACAGCAAGGAAGGTAAAGGCCGGAGCTTTGTCAACAACTTCATTTTGAACCAATAATAAGCTCCAAATATTACCAAAGTCATAAAATCCTTCAGAACCTTGTTTTGTTTTATAAACAGTTCTCTGGAACCTTTCCAGTTGGCCATAAAGCGTAGATTTTATCCAAAGAGTGAGCTATGATACTGTTGGGTAAACTAGAGCAAGATATAAATAGCAACGTCAGGAGTGATAAGAATTGCAATGTGATTCAGGTCCCACATGCAACTCTATCAGGAAAATCTAAGGTGGAACTAGGCGGGGTAAAAATTTAAATAGAAAACTAAGAGAAATGAAACGTACTTATTTTCATTTTCCAGGATTTCCGTAGCAACCCTGACTTGTTTCCACACTCATTCATCAAAGGTGCAGGGAATGGTATCTGGTGGTCTTTTGTCACTATGACAACTGTTGGGTAAGTAAGACTTTGGGATGGCATTTGCTGGTATTTTATAACGCTGTTGGCTTGGAGAGACTGAGGAATGGTATCTGATGAATTGTGTTCTATAACAACTGTGGTGTAGGAAGGACTAGAAATTGCATGGTATCACTTAGTCTTCTATCACAAAATGTTGGGTAAGTTGTGCAAGGTGCAAGTTAAGGAATGGTGTTTTGTGGTAGGAAAAGTTAATTAAAAAACTTAAATTTTAAACTATTTTATTATGAATAAAAAACAAAAACTTAATGAATGTTAATTAAATTATTAAATGAAAAAGCATCTGTTTTCACCGAAGGTTCTCTTTGAAACAGTAGTATTTCTGAGATCAACTCACGTAGGTAACACACTTTAATTTTTTTCAATGCACAGATATGGTGACCTCTATCCTAAGTCCGTCTTTGGTCGAGCTTTTGCAGTTGCGTGGTTTCTTTATGGTATCATCATAAACGGGTTATTTATAAGCACCCTTACATCTGTAACCTCTGTAGCAGTGATTGAAGAGTCAATAAAAACAAACCCTGGAAAGGTTATTGGTGTCCTTCGGGATACACCAGAAGAGTATTACGTAAAAACAGCTGGTGGAACAGGTAAGGAAATTGAATTTCAAAGATACTTCAACCATTCATTTGGAAGTTTGCAACATCGCTATAAAATGTTAAAGAGAAAGCGCTCCTTAAGGTTGCTGAAATATGAAAAAAATCTGAAAACTGAAAAAGTAAATTAAGTTGTTTTATTGAAAAAGATCTTTTAGATTAAAAAAAATTCAATAGATAATTTCATTCGCGAGTTATTGCAAAATGATTTTTTTTTTACCGGCAGTCCGGAAGCTAAACGGTTCATTGTTCAAACGCTATTTTCTCGGTTCCAGTTCTTACACAAATTAGGTAAAAAATATCAATGCTTGCTGAATTTTTGCTATTTTTCTATGAAACTTGACACAATTATAGAAAAATATTTAAAGAAGAAAACCGTTTCGGCGAATTTGAAAAGAAGTTCTGGTTGATTTTTTATTAATCTATTTCGTTTTCTGGGTGGCGGGACTGGGGGGGAAGCACTACACCCCCCCCGTTCCCCAATAACTTGGTTGCAATGATCTGGTTAACAACAGCAACCTTTGAATAGAAATATCAGGGAGGGGATGGGGGTAATAATGTCCATTTTGCACCCCCCCCATAATTTTTTGCTTCTGCCGTCTATGAGTTTTACTTTTACTTTTAGGTGTTGTACGTGACAACTTAACAGCACTAGCACAGAGCCTAAACTCAGGAGAAGTGGACAGTGTTATTTTAGATGTAAACGTGGCAGGATATAGGAGACACCTGTTCAACGAGTCATGGTGCACATTCTATAATATGCTGGACTACCCGTTCTCATTTGGAGCTTGCCTAAGCAAGGATGCATTAAAACTCAAGACAGTTTTTCTACAATACCTGGAAATGAATCAAGCAAAGCTTGCCAATGTCATTCAAAATGGTCAAAGACAAAATTCTACTTCAAGGGAAGAGGTAGGAGTAAAACATTGTGACATGAAAACTATACATATTATTCGCGTCGCAGAAAAAAGTTCGGTTTCGTAAGCGCTTACAGAGCTAACTAACACAATATTATCATTCGATGGAATTTTTATTTCTTTCTCATTGGTCCAGGACTTGCCACGTGACCTGCACTTGACTGTCTGCAAATACGACATTGCTCATGCATCGTTTTTGACGCAGAATCTTCGCTGAAACCACAGGTAGCCCACGCTCCCGTCACCATACTTAAACGCCAACCGAATTTCGTGGGCTACCTGTGCTTGAACGCCAACCGAATTTAAGCAAATGTATGGGAAATTTGAATTTTAAAAATTGTTGTTCAGAAATGTAATAAAATCGTTCATTCAACATTCTGTTTTTTTAGTAATCATTGTTTGTTACATTTATATTGCTTTTTGGGGGAACTGAAGCGCTTTCTGAGGCGCAGCGACAAAAAGTAATTTTGGAATAAAAGAAAGACATTCTTTCCCCTTTCAACAAAAAATTAGAAAAAGAAAATGCAGTTATCGAATGATAAAACAATTCTTGGACTTGGTAATTGCAAAATATAGTGATTTGTCAGTGTCTCGGGCGGCTTCATAATTGAGTGTTCATAGGGCATTCGACGATAGGGTGACTCAAAATGCCTCGATATGATGCAAGGCTGTCAAACGACTCTCCAGGACGGTATAGAGTCGATGCGAGTCCGACTGGGAATCGATTAATCGCAAAGCCTTACGATGCAATAATTAAAATAAAAACCGAACCACGAATTCGCTGAACAATCATTACCATTGGTAATTACAAGTTATTTGAAGTTTCCCTTTGTTTTAGGTTTCCCTCTTTCCGCAAAAGTCTACATAGCTAATTACATCTGGCTGTCGCGCTATCCTCCGAGGTTAGAAATGGACCGTCTCCAGGCAGCCTATGGCACCTTTATAAGCATTCGGTCCACCTCGCTGAGCTGCACTACTTCTATATTTGGGAGGGAGCATCATTACATATTATTACAATGATAATAATAATAATGATGATGATGATGGTGGTGGTGGTGATGATGACGATGGAGATGGTGATGATGATGATGGTGGTGATGATGATGACGATGGTGATGATGATAATGATGATCAAAGCGATGAGATGATTCTGCGAAACCCTTAACAACACCCTTTTCTCCAAATTCATTTTCAGAACTCTTCACAGCCAAAGAAAAAGCAAAATAATGAAAAATCGGTGCCCCATTTACTGTTCTGGATATTTATGAAAATTGCTGGGATTTCATTAGGAGTGGCCATGTTGTGTGGAATTATCTTTCACGTTCTATGGAACAGACGAAGTGGCGCAGGTAACGTAACCGAAAAAGTGTTATTATCTTTATCAAGTTTATATTTGAATAATAATTTCAAAATCAAACTATTTTCTTTTCCTAGCTTCACACAGTAAATCAGAGTTGCGTCTACAATATCTCCAAACCAAACTTGAAATGCAAATGGTTGTGGAAGAATTTCGGGCGAACATTACAAAGGCTTTTAACTTGCTGAGGAAAAGGCATCTTAACGAAAGGAAAAAACTACTTTGTCTGCAGAAGAAAAATGAAGTATATAGGAGAAATGTGAACCGCATAAGTCCTACACCCAGGGCCCGACTGGTTTTCTTCGACAATGGCATTTTAAATGTTAAGAACCCTGACAATTCGAGTTTCTTCGAGATGGATGATCTCTCGTTATTTAACACTTGTTCTGCAACCGAAAGTTATAGCCAAACATGCTGAATACAATATTTTCCTATCTGATTATGGACTATACCATGTAGTACTCTATGTCCTCTATGGTACTACAATACACTCTATGGTACTACAATACACTCTAAGGTACTACATGTAATCTAAGGTACTACAATGTACTCTAAGGTACTACAATGTACTCTAAGGTACTACAATGTACGCTAAGGTACTACAATGTACGCTAAGGTACTACAATGTACTCTAAGGTACTACAATGTACTCTAAGGTACTACAATGTACTCTAAGGTACTACAATGTACTCTAAGGTACTGCAATGTACTGTAAGGTACTACAATATACTCTAAGATACTAAAATACACGCTAAGATACTACAATGCACTCTAAGGTACTACAATGTACTCTAAGGTACTGTAATACACTCTAAGGTGCTTCAATGTACAATAGTTTTAAAGTTAACGCCGTAGTTAAAACCATTTGCAGCTACATTTTGTTGATCAGAGATGAATGAGCTGATAATTGCTGCGATGGACGAATAAGCAGCAAAGTTTTGCAACTCATTCGTGTAACGTGTTTAATCGCAGCTTTAGTTGTGGCCAACTCTGTGGAACAGCCTACCCTTTGAGGCTAGGCAAGTACGTTCTCTGACAAACTTTCAACGCGTTTATAATCTAACTAGATATGCCATTCATGGAAACCAGGCTTTCATTTACATATCCCTTTGTTTGTATTAACATTTCTCCTTTTTACTTCACACATAATGTTTATACATTTATTGCGTTTGGGACTCGCAACAACTTATAATTATTTATTACGCTGAATATATTGATATACTCATCTTTTTTACATAATTGTATTTTTGCCTGATATTTTAACACTGTGCATAAATAAATAAATAAATAAATAAATAAGTAAATAAATAAAATTGATTGATTGATTGATTGATTTGATTGATATTTGACACAAGATCCGTGATGCAGAAGGAAGGCAAAAGGGGCGCTAGTTAAGACATTAGTTGCCTTGTAAATGAAGTGTTTCAGTTTTAAGCATTTCTAGCAATGAACTAGAATCAGTGCGGAAATTAACAAGGTAATTTACTCGGGGTTCCATTTGAAACAGCCACCATATCCTGACATTTGTTGAAACTTCCTTGGAGAACTGATATGAAATGTGTCTTGACACCCCATCCCTTCTTTCTCTCTCTGTTGACAACACACCCATCTCCCTGTCATGATCGTCCCACCCATGTAATATGCCCCATGTTTCTTACAACCAGCTTTGCTGTCCTCGTCATATTTGGCGCCACATCGCGAACACGTCTCAAACCTTTTGGTTCCTTCATTCTTGTGAATCCAGTACAACGCATCCTCCAGTTGATCTTGAAGATTATATACGTCCTCAGAAACATCGTCTCTAGTTTGAACTCGCTTTGCTTGCCACTGCGCTAGTTTACGTATTGCCTCGCTAATGCGATTTATACGAGGAATTCCGCTGTCCATTTTACCTGCGTCACTGATAGAAGTCATCTCAAACACAACACTTTTGGAGACGATCTCTTGAATCCAGTCCTTTAGCTGGAGATTCTGTTGTGCTCTGATAAATACTATCGGTTTCTTCCTGCTGACCGCATACTTCAGTTCCAGGTTACAGTTCACAGACTGTTGGTAGCGGTCTGTTAGGAAGGATAAAATAACGCTGGAGTTCTCTACTGCTGCAGCCATGGCGCTGTAGATAAGACGACGTCTAGTTAAAAAATTGTTTATTGAAAATGACACAATATCCTACTGACTACTACTAATAAGATTACCACTAATATTACTATTACTCATATACCACTTCTACTACTATTATTATTACTACTGCTATTACTTTTACTATTACTATTACTACTGCTATCACTTTTACTACACTACTAAAACTACTGCTACTACTACTAATACTATTACAACTATTGTTACTACTATTACTACTATAGTACTAGTACTACTATTACTACTACTACTACTACTACTACTACTACTACTACTACTACTATTACTGCTACTACTACAACAACTACTACTACTATTACAACTATTGTTACCACTATTACTACTACTACTACTATTACTACTACTACTACAACTACTACTGCTACTACTACTACTACTATTACTACTACTACTACTGCTACTACTACTACTACTACTATTACTACTACTACTACTACTGCTACTACTACTACTACTACTACTACTACTACTACAACTACTACTACTACTGCTACTACTATTACTATTGCTATTGCCCTTGCTATTACTACTACAAAAATATAGAAAAGACCTTTACCTATTAATATTTCCCAGCATCCCTCCCCAGATATCCATCCAAGCCTTAAAACTTCTGATATCCAGGTCCATGTACACCTCTCTGACAAATGATTGGATATCCCACTGATACGACAACATGACGTCAAACTTTTGTTTTACTGGCACACCGCGGTCATCAAAGAGAGGCTTAGGTGGATTAAAAGTCATCCGAGTAACGTCGTGGTGGATATAGTTAAACGGAAGGTTGTCATCCTTTTTAACAACCAAATCTTCAGGTTTCAAAATAGGGAAGTCTTCTTCTTCTTCCGGAGGTCGTTTCTTGGGTGGCCATTCATTCCCGAGTTTTTTCTTTGCTTCATTGAGCTGTTTCTTCAAAGCGGCGATTTCAGCGCATTCAACTTCGTCTTCTTGAGGGTAAGGTTTTGAATATACAGCATACACAAAGTCGTTCATCGGGTTGCTATCGGGCACATTAGGGTAAGCAGTATAAGCTTGACCCTGGTTAAAAATTTCATAGTACAGTTTACCCGCTATTGCTAGGGCTAGCCACCCACTGGGACGAAATCCCTCAACACCTTTAACAGGAACAATCTTCTTTCTTCTTGCGCGTGCGCACTCAAACTCTTCTTGACACTTGCTGGAGCTTTGGTAACCTGGCGACATAATGGCAATGAACGTCTCACAAGCCTTAATAGCAGGTAGATTATCTTGGTTGGGGTTTCCCAAAGTAGCAGAGATAGAGCTTGTCTTTCCCTGGCCATGTTTCACCAACCCAGCCGTGTGGGCTGCATCTTCGTGATACGAGACAAAAATACCACTTCCACCCGCTGGAAAATCCCCGAATTTCGGATATGCTGGGTCATCATTCCATTCTGGCTTTGGTAAAAATCGCTCAGGTTGGTACGCCACCTTTTCGCTTAAAACTTCCACTAAGCAATTCATTGCTTGGTCAAATCGATCTGTGGTATAAATGGGATTGCCACCAACAATAGAAATCGCACCAAGAGAACCAGAAGGGCGAAACTTTGGTTGAACAATAACTGTTGTTATTGGCTTCTTGGTGTCTTTAGCGTAGTTGGCGAGTTCAAGGCAAGTTTCGTTACGCTGATACTTGATAGATGCAACCACAACGACGACCCTAGCCCACTGAATCGCACTTTCTCTGTGGATCAGTTGACAGGGAAGAGTTTCTGTTACAACTAGTGTATCAAAACTGTTCTTCTCCAAGAATGATGAGATTCTTTCCGACATCACAGTGTCGTTCGAGTGACAAGACAAAAGTATGCCACGGGAAGTCTTGCTTTTTGGCGACAACACTTGGTTAGCAGGCGCTGAAACGTTGTCATTATGGCGGGAAAATGCACCCACAGCCACTGTGGTTGCCCATGTTTTATTCTTTTTCCTACTCGCGCCAGATCCCATCCCAGTCTACTTTGTTGTAAATCTAGGAATAAATTTGTTTCTCCGTAAACAATTTTAGTAACAAAGCAAAAAATAACAAAAAACAAATCTTAGTGTTTGCAATAACGCAACACAGTTACTTAGATATAGCGTCGCAAATTTTGAAAGGTGTTGCTGAAAGCCTATACGGAAACGCCACACAGACACCAAAATATATCAGAGCAAATATATTGGTCATAAAAAGAAGAACAGATTACCGGAAAATAAAAAAAAATGTTTTCTAACATTTGAATATTAGAATCGAATAATTTTAGTCAGGGTTTCTGAAGGAAAAATTTCCAGTAGTCAATATTCTTAAGAATACAAGTTACTGCTAAAGTGTGGTAGTCACAATGTTGCACGCGCAACAGTCCAGGGGGGCCTGGGGGCATGCCCCCCACCAGTTTTTTAATGCAATTTGGTGCATTCTGATGGAGGCCTTTGGACTTCCCAGTCGTCAAGCTAATTTGTAAAATAGTCAGATGATTATCTCAGTCGTCAAATTTGACGACCTGACGACCAATCAGAAACCCTGTTAGTTTTAACTTGAATCAAGGTCGGGCAGGAGGGTTAGTGGTTTGCCAGTATACCCGGAAAATACTTGCCATGTATTGCATTTGGGAAAAATGAAGGTCGGTCGGATCCGTGCGCCAACACATTAAATTGGTCTGGCCTAAACTTGATCGGCGGGCGTATTTTTTAATCATATTTTATTACCCCTCCCCCCACCTCTAGCTACATTTTGCTCCTACATCCCTGTTTGTATTTAGTACTCAGTAGTCACTGACTGCCACAGCCGCTTTTGGAGCCTGTGGTCGAACAAGACTGAATTAACGTTCAGAACAACTGAGGATCATATTGTACGTGACGTATCAGTATATGAACGTAAAACCTGAAAGGTTCAGTTTAAAGCAAACTCTAACCATTATCAATACAAACGTATTCGGCTTTTGTAAACAGCATTAAGGTTGTCGTGAAACCTAACTAAAAAAACATTGGTTATGCACCACGGAAGAACATACGATACGGAATATATATTCTCCCAACCAGCTGCCAATATAAGCTGATATCGGCGCGGCTCACTGAAATCACTGAAATCACTGAAATCGCATGCAAAGTTGTTTATATTCATGTTTCTAAATGAATGAATTTGCAGTTCAGTAGCACAACCTGGCTCAGTTAACTGTTAAGTTACAGCAATACACAGTCAACAGAACATGCTATGAAAACAATAAATAGCTTACAAATATAACTTACGATTACGTCTAACTGTAGAACCCACGGTGTATAATACAAGACGTTTACCAGCGCTGAATTCGCCACTTCCGATCTATCAATTCCAAGATGGCTGAATTTACACTTGACTAATTACAATTTATGCAAGCAGCAAGATGTTTCTTAGCAACACCAAAACAAGAAAAAAATAGTTATTGTTCTATTCATTAACATCCAAAATTATTTCACACTACAAGATTACATAGAAATTTTTATTGAATTGTATTGAACAACAATAGTTGAGAAAACACCTAATTCACAAAGCAAATAGGTTTTAGCGCGGTTTGAAGAGTTTGGACGCATGAATTTTAAAGTCGCTTTTAAAATGCAAATAAACAACTGATCGCGCAAAAGAAAATACTGTACTATGCTCGATCCATCTGCTTCTAATGATACTTTGCGCCGGATACGATATGACAGTAATGAGAGGATGCGAAAAAAAAAGCAAAATAAAAAAACTGGAAAAGATTTAATTTTGATGGTTAAAAAAGCTAGTAGGAAAACAGCTGTATTCAGCTGTTCACAGTTTGAGATGATCCGATATATAGGTATTCGCTAATCCACAAAACGTCTTTGTTTGGGTATCCAAACTGTTCAGATGCAGAATGTGTACTGAAACGTAAGTCGTAAAATTGCTAACACTGCGTGAAAAACATCGTCATCGTCATCATCATCTCCACCACCAATACCAGCATCATCATCTTCATCATCATCGTCTTTATTATTATTATTATTATTATTATTATTATTATTATTATTATTATTATCAGTATCATCTTCATCATCATTATTGTCGTCGTCGTCGTCATCACCATCATCGTCATCATCATCATCATTATCATCATAATCATCATCATCATCATCTTCGTCGTCGTCATCGTCATTGTCATCATCATCATCGTCATTATCATCGTCGTCATTATCATCATTACATCGTCATCATCATTATCATCATCGTCATCATCATTGTCGTCGTCGTCATTATCATCATCATCGTCTTTATTATTATTATTATTATTATTATTATCATCTTCATCATCATCATTATTGTCGTCGTCGTCGTCGTCATCACCATCATCGTCATCATCATCATCATTATCATCATAATCGTCATCATCATCATCATCTTCGTCGTCGTAATCGTCATCGTCATCATCATTATCATCATCGTCATTATCATCGTCGTCATTATCATCATTACATCGTCATCATCATTATCATCATCATCATTGTCGTCGTCGTCATTATCATCAGGTCGAGCTAGCTCCGAACCTTACAACAATACCCGGTCCAACCCTCTCTGTACAATGTCACCGCAGGTAGATCCACTTACTGTAAGTCAGTGCTATCCTGTAATTGGTCTATAAATAATTATATGTAAGTACGGGTGGGACGACCTACAAAGCTGCAGCGCCGTAGTACCAATAGACCAGTTTCAATAAATCCCATTGGCATTGAGGAAATAATAGATTATTAAATTAAAGATTTATTTCGTTTTGGTGTGCGTGGACAAAGATTTAACCTATCGTGCGAATCGCTTAACTTTTTCAAACTTTGTTACCCAGCTACTGCATTCTTGAATGACTGCTTCTAATCTTAAGCAGTCTAGAGAGGTGCTTTAAAAAAATCCAATGAATTTCAGACAGAACACATAGAGTTTATACACTGATATTAACTTTGAGAGTCTTCATTGCGATTATCGCAGCCAGCAAACAGGCAAAGGACCGGCGTAAATGGAGATCTCTGGTGGAGGCCCCATGTGTCACCTGGGTACCAGAGGATGAGAGAGTTACATTTATCACTAGCTAAAAGCTAAATCCTTTTACGAGCCAAAGTGGCCCATGGAGCCAGTGCTTATCCCTGGTTTCTGTAGTGCTAAGCGGATGAGAGTCATTGACTCCCCCTGGAGTCAACAATAATCCATCGCAGGTTAGCCCCCAGCAGAAGCTGGTACTCATTTCACTGATCTCGGGAGGATGGAAAGCTGAGTCAACTTTGGCTGAAGAGAAGGTCACACAAATGTTCAACACTCGGCTGAGCAGGAGATTGAACCTGCAACCTTGTGGTTAGAAGGCAGAGTTCTTACCACTGCGCCAACCACGCCGCCGTTTATCACTACTTCATTGAAAATCTCAACTCTCCATTCTCCATTTTTTACTTCCAAAAACTTCCTAAGCTAAATATTTACTTGGTACTTACAAAAAAGTTTATATAAGAAAGTTGGACAAATACCAGTTTTATTACTTTTAATATGCCATCCTATCTCGTTAAATATATGGTAGTTATAATAATAGTGATAATTGATATTAATTGGTACGAAATTTAGTTAAATTTGGACATTGGTTATAATAGACATTGGCTTCTGAATTATTCTTCCAACAGCCAAATTTCATTTTCAATCTTTACTTGTCTGTGATTTCCATTACACGAGAAAACATTGCAGTTGGACACACGAGTGCAAGTGATCTATAAGTGTATCAGGCAATACCATTCAGAAAAAAGACTAGCACTTGATTATTGTTTCAGAGAGTTCAGCGGTCCGTCTGCCTGTCAGAGAAGAGGAAGACGTCGAAATTTCATCCAAACTACGCCAGCAACTTTTCCTATTGCGCGTGCTCAGTGGAGGCGGATGAGGGGTTGCCGCAAGTTCCGTGGAAAAAGCGCGGGAACTTAACGATGGAGACATTGTCCTCGGGACCCGGTTTCGTGTTTGCTGTGTTGCCATTTTCTTTTTGTTTTTCGTTTTCAACGAAAAGCTAATAGGTCTCTTTATTTCTGTTACGAGTCCATTCAAGAGAGCTATTTCATTCAAGGTTCTCTTGTAGCTAGATAAATCCTTCAAAAAGTGAGGAAGCTTCAGACAATCGACTCTTGCTAAACGTTTCACTCGTTGAACCTCATCCACACAAATGCGACCCGTGTAGAGAAGCTTGAAGTCGATTTCGTTAACTTGACGAAGAATTTGCACAGCGCCTGCAGATTAAAATATTTCTTTTAGCAAAGTTTAGAAATGGTTTTACTAGTGAGTTTCATTTTTAATGCAAATATATTAATTTTTTAACAACTTTAGTAACCTTTAGTAGCTCATTTCCGAATTACACACCATCGTACATCAACAAAGACTTCAATTCGAGGCCAAGTGCTCATTTCTGGTACCTTTAATGTATAGCGTATTTCCTCGAATAAACGCAGCGGCGTTGATTAAATTTTTCCTGATTTGGGTGCGGCGTTTATTCGATATCTAAAATGTTTTTTATTTTTTAAATAATCGACCGTAACTTTATTTTAAAAAGTATAAAACATGATACAGTTCTTTGTCTGGCTGTATCCATCAAGCTTTACAGTTTTAAAACTACAACTTGTTGCGCTTGTAAACGCGCACGAAATCGGATTTTTGTCTGTGCAGTTTCAAACTTTATACTTACAGTTTTAAACAACTCCACTCTGCGCTTGTAAAAAGTGAACGTCATAAATTCGAGGTTTCGGTTTGTTGTCTGTTCCAGGGTGTGGCGTTTATTAATATTTTGGCTCTCAGGTGCGGCGTTTATTCGAGAGCGGCGTTTAATCGAGGGCCGCGTTTATTCGAAGATATACGGTAAGGCACTTTTACAATAATGCGCATTTTGTATATCCCACTGTTTTGGCGGGCCACAAGTTTGAAAACATGGCCTTGACGTAATGGTTTCGTTTGTGAGCATTGAAAGGTAATTCGGAAATGTCGAGCTGACATAAAGAAGACGTGCGGCCCTTGAACAAAAACACAAAAACAGTGGAGAAACCTTGGGGAAGGAGTTGATCTCGTCCCATTTTCCCTCTACTTAGAGCGCGCGTACTCTGAGTCCAGAGGAAAAAGGAAGACTGTTTCTAGTTTGCCACAAAATCTATCAAAACGTACCGGCAAAATATACTTGATCATTGCCATAACCGCCATATCCATTGCAATCTGGCAAAACACGTTTAACACGCATGACTTGTTTCCAGCGCACTTCAGGATTGCAGATGTAGGTTGCTAGGTGATCAAACAGCTCTTTAAATGTCAGCTCTGTTGATTTGCATGCTGTGTCTAGAGAAAAAAACATAATTGATTTAGAGCTTGAACGCAAATCCTCCACTGATATCGAAGATAGAACAAGGAGGAGGCGGTTACTGCCTGTACACAAGGCCAAACGCAAATTCCTGCCTCCGAGGTCCAATCCTGACGACGGCATGGTTGGTGCACGCCACAGTTGACTCAGCTTTCCATCCTCCCGAGGTCGGTAAAATGAGTACCAGCTTCTGCTGGGGGCTAACCTGCGATGGATTAGTGTCCCGTCCAGGAGGAGTCAATGACTCTTATCTGCTGAACACTACAGAAATCGGAGATAAGCACCGGCTCCAATGGGACTCTTAGTCTCGTAAAAGGATTTAGCATTTTAACTTTTTAGATGCCACACTCACAATATCCAATACACAAACAGCGATATTGGTTTAGCTTGCGGCCTCGGCCTTCATTGTGCCGTCATGACAAATTCCTTGGAACTTTCATCCTTTCATGTACCTCCAGCCTGAAAACGGCATCCCCAGTTTTGCGGGACGATCTGGGAGAACTCTCCCCCGGGTTTCTTATTCTGTGGCTTTTATTGGCCTCGATCATGCTGATAATATAAATTATAATATAAAATATATATAACCAAGACAAAAGTGATGTTCGCTCTATCGTGGAAAACTGGTATATTTCCCTTCGTATCTGGATAGCAAATTTACTAATATATTTTAGAATATTACTTGGCTATAATTTATGATATTTCCTATCAAAGGTGATATTTGGGGCTGTATTCCAAAAATTAAAAACCAATAATGATAAGGAGGAGGAGCGGATCATAGGGAGATATAAAACAGTATTTTATAGCTGAAGTGATGGACGATGATGAGATGTTTTGCTATCAGTTTGAAGTAGTTTTGTAAATATTAGATATACAATAAGAATATTTATTTATGAAGTAGTGTTTTGAATTTTGTTTCAATTGAATTAATGAAGTGCGAGTGAAAACGTCATCCACTCCTTGTGTAGCATGTTAGCTACTTTTGCAAATAAAATGTTTGTAAAGTATAATGTTAATTTGTTAACTGGAGAGGGCCTAGCTAGGGTAATTAAGACCCCGTTTACACCAGCACGAGTTATGTGCGAGTCAATTCCAGCCGCGAGAATCCCCCCCCGGGCAAACTCCGGGCATTTGATACAAGATGAGTCCCGCAGGGCCGGGCATTTGTCACTTAATAGTGTCCTGGCTCCCCGGGCATTTGCAAACAACAGAAAACTTGCCTCGTAACATCCTGTCGTCGTTTCCGACGGCGCTCAGAAGTCATTTTGGAATAAGAAGAGCATTTATCGACCATAAAAGACCTATAAGAAACAATAAAACAATTTGCTATGTCTTCGTCCGGTCGTAGTGTCTCATTGGACAGTTTCCTCTGAGCTTTCGTTGTTTTATGCAGTATTTTCGAGGCGAAACAGTTACGTTTGTTAAAAAATGAGAAATACTATTTTTGAATATTGGTCTGATGGACTAGGGGCCGGGCATTTGACCATTATAGTAGGAACGGGGGGCGGGGCATTTGCCAACAAAAATTGCCGGCAGGGCCGGGCATTTGACAATTTTTTTCGGGGGCGATGCTCGCGGCTGGAATTGACTCGCACATAAACCGCAAGTTTAATCAGTTTTGTTGAATCCTTCCTAACTTCTAGCAGATGGTGCACACTTTTTTAAAATCGCCTGTGAACTGATTCGTTTTGATGGTTTTTGCACGTTTACATGCAATATCGAGCTCGCTCAGGGCACATTATTAGTGAATATTTCGAAAATTGGCGAAGTTAAAGCGAGAAAATGCAAAGCTTTAATTTACCAAATTCATTTCAATGGAACTTTGTTGAAGACCTCGGAATATAATGATAGAAAGTACTACTCACAAGACAAGTTTGGCTTTTAGTATTGTTTTCAGTGTTTTATTAAAATATCTTGAGTCTGAAGTATTTTTTTTTATTTGGCTGATAGCAAAATTATGATCTTTAGACATTTGTCTCTAGCCAAATAAGCGAAAGGTGGGCCGGAAAATGAGCGACAAAGCGACATAAGAACCCCCCTCCCCCAGTCCTCGGAAGGACTCACACGTCGTATTAATTCTTTAACTGTACCAACATACACCGCTTCTTCAGACCATCGCCAAAAATTGCAAACAAGCGTTTGTTTGCACGAGCCCTCACTCCACCTACAGTCGTATGCAAACGAAGCAGATGAACAAAAAAGTGACGACAACAAAGATTCGCCTGTTTAGCGCGTGTAAAGACTAAGAGGGAGTTGCGGGTTTATTGGTGTAGTATTACTAAACTATTAATTTTACCTTTGGTTAAGGTTACCGTAGAACTTCAGGGGTGTTTGGGGAAACGAACGAATTACCTTTGAGTTGGAACTCTGGAAAGGCAATTTTGTCGCTCGTTTTTAGAGAACGTAAAAAGTCAAACTTTTTTATATAGTTCGAAAGCCAGCTCTGTATATAGGCTTTATATTTGATATATGGGTTTAGGTATCTATATATGCACTATATCGTTTTGACGCAAAACACACCTGAAGGTAACCTTAAGCTTTTTGGTTCCCGTAAGTCATTTGGCTGACTTGCAATTTTGTCTCTTAGGAGAATGTTTCCCATACTTGACTTCACTTTGAGTGGTCTCGATCCGGACCAGTTTTACACATGCGCAGTTGAGCTGGTGCGCGCTGATAGCTGTCGTTACAGGTATCACGCCATACGAGGCTGGGGAAAATCTGGCGTCAGTCCCATTGATGATCGTCAGCGTAATTATTACGAGCATCCAAACTCAGCTTGTTTAGGACGCCTGTGGATGAGCAAGGGCGCCTGCTTCGACAAACTGAGACTCACGAATCACTTGTTGCCAGGATCCGAGAATGTATGTATCAGTTTCAAAAATTATACACGCTTTTTTTTATAAGAACAACTTTATAAGAACGAGGTTTAAATTTGGCAAAATTTAAGAACAATTCAAGAACAAGCTCAGGCTGAGGCTTGATGACTAGGAAAATTTTTGTGGAGGAAAATCGACTAAAACTTTGCGATAGAGCATAAAACACAAAAAGATTCACTGTTAAGAATGGTCAACAAACAATTCAGCCGTACAGTACATGTGTGGCGCAAGGCGTTTCATTTTCCAATACCTTGTTTTATTTTGTTTTTTCTTCAATAAAAACTGTTCACAGAAATAAGAACAAATTAAGAACAAATGGAGGCTGAAATCGCCAAAAAAATTAACAACAATGAGCCTCGGCAAAATTTACTGGTTCTTAGAAAAAAAGAAAGCGTGTAGAAGCTAAGGTTTGTGCATGTTCGTTTTCGACCACTGTATATGGCAAGTTTGGAAGTAGTCGTGGGTATGCAAAATTTGTAGTTCTCATTTTACAAATCATAACCTATTTTCCTATTTCAAAGGTTAAAGTGAAGGTTTATTCTAGGAAATAAAACTATACAGTACACAGACAAAATAGAATGATTTCAGCTTAAAGTTTTGAAAACACCTAGGATACCACGTAAACTAAAATTTTTGTCGTTTTGGTGTTTTATCTTTTTCTTCTTTATCTAGATCAGAAATGTAAATTTTAGTACTTTAACAAACCCTGAATGACAGCAGAACTGAAAACTGAAATGTAAACTGTGATTTTTGTCGGAGTAGACCTTTAGTATCATTAACCTCAGTATCTATACATACACTATTTGCTTTCATCTCTTGACCTAATTTAATATTTCGTAAAAAGACGACTTCAAGATATTGAAATAATTCCTTTCACTGAATGGTTTTTGTAGCGAATTGAGACGATATTAAGTATAACTGTGTCTCGTCACCAACTGGATCATTGTTCACATTGTTCACAATGTAAACAACATTTAGCTGTAAAATACCTAAACGCTTGCAGTCAAAATTCTATTTTCGAAAAAAAAAATGTTAATTTGTTTCTAAAATGTAAGAAAATAAAAACAAACCGAAAGCCTGTTTCGTGACTGGCAACTTCGCCTTGGAGCTGTATATAGCAGGAACATTGTTTAGATAACTTTACCATATCTGTCACAGTGATATTTTTGCTTTGGCACCCAGTCCTAGTATCTGCAAGTTTTTACCATGCATATTCCGCGTGGCACGTGACCAGCCGCATCCAGGGTCCTTTCACGGTACGGTTTAGGGAAATGAGCCTGGGTACGAGGTTGTTTAAAAGCCTCTTTAAGCCTGGTTTCCATATAATCGTCCGGATTGTCCTAATCGTCCCAATTGACGAGACGGTTGGGGCGACTGGAGCGATTATATGGAAACTACTGGATAGCTTCGATCGCCCCAATCGTCCCAATTGAGCGGTCCTGCAGGTAATTGATCACTTCCAAAAAATCTCGATCGCCCAGATCGCCCGGATAGAACTACAAGCGATCCGGGCGATCGCGATCGTCTCGATCGTTTGAATCGCCTCTGATCATTTCGGAGCATTTCCATATGATCGAACGGATCGCCTGAACACATTTTTGGGCGATTGGAACGATCGAGACGATCCGGACGATTATATGGAAACCAGGCTTTAGTTTTTGAAGCGTTGGCAAAAGGTTTCGTAAACGTTTCAAAGGGTTTCTTCAAGCCTCAAGGGTTTCTCAAGGGTTTTATAGGGATTTTAAAGGGTTTGTGAAGAGTTTCAGAAGAGTTTTAAAAGCGTTTCGAAAGGGCCTCAAAGGATTTTCGTGAATTTGCAAAGACTTTTAAACCCTTGAAACCCGGTTTCAAAAGAGTTTCAAAAGCGTTTTCAAAACGCTTAAAACGCTAAAACCGATAAACCGGGTATTCCTATATTTAATGAGGTAAATTCTTTTATAATATTTTATATTGGACTGTATTAACAGTTTAATTATCTTTATCTTTAAAAAGCTGATAATTACTTGGGCTACCTGTGAAGGTAGACCAAGTTTAAAATTCAGTTGCGTATCAATCTATGTGTCTATAGTCAA
>JAODFW021020650.1:0-17245 GCA_027575235.2 Palythoa mutuki | reverse complement strand
AATTTCCTATTGTCTTTCAGCCAATCATAATCCTGAATTTTGATGTGTAATTTGCACCGGTGTTACACTTTTTGCACTGATGTTACAGTTGAACTGCACTGCTCTCAGCCAATCAGAATTGAGTAATTTTTTCATGTATAGTGGTGAAACAGATGAACATTCAAACATGCATTGTTAAATAATGAAATTTTATTTTAAACTTCATTGCTGGGAAATCTACAATGTGTTGTGGTTAGTCAAAGTTGAATGTCATATTTCACATTTTATTTCTATTTACAGGAAGAATTAATCAAGAGTTAGAACATGCCAACTTCAACAGGTCTACCAGTTACTTTGGTTGTGTATAAAATACAATAGACGTGTCACTATTTTTACAAAATAATTTATCACTTTACTAGTATATAACGAGTTATTCCTTGCAGTGATAATTAATTATTTCATTGGTCACTTTACAGATTCGATCTTGAATGAGTTTTGAAAAATTGCTACATATATTCTTGGAAATGTCTTTCTTGTGCTACTCTAGTGATTAATCAATGACGAAGAACCTGCATGTTGCACATTAAAGACAAAGGCCCGGTTGTTCAAAATCCCGATCGACTTAAACCTGGGTTAGTTAAGACAAAATTCAAAAAAATAATTTTTTCATAAGTAAAGCTTGATAATGCTTACAAATACAGCTCAAATTTACCAATAAAAAGCATGTCAGCCCCAAACTTCCAGCCCAAAGCAAACTGTCAAAGGTAGTAAAGAGGAACATGGATTAAAAATTAACACTGGGTTAGCATCAATGGGGTTTTGAGGAACCGGGCTCAGTACTGTACGCGCGTCTTGTTTGTGTGTTATGGCGCGAATTTTTCCCGCCAATCGGTTGTGCGATTGGTTGGCATGTACTAACGTGTCTTATAAACCTTTTTCATAACTGGCGTTTATTTTAATATTCTTTTGTCTTCATCCAAGTTAGCCTAACTCGCCTAGTTTGGGTAACATATTCTTTCGACTTTTAGTTCAAGAACAAGGCTATTTTGAATTCAAACAAAAGATTATTCAGTAAAATGGCCGCTAGTTATGAAATGGGCCTATAGGCAAGAGATTGGATTGTTTTTTCTCGTCCTGTTTTGTCTTTTATTTTTACCGCACTGACTATTTGGCCGAAAGTTCTTTCTGCATTAAATACATTTTAATGAATTCGTTTTTTCTAGAAAAACGTTTTAATTTGCAGATGTGTGTATACGAAACATGCAGTAAACGAGCTTTATGTAACATTGTATGATTGCGTATTCATTTACAAAGTTTGCGAATGACTTCGGCAAAACCTAGCTATACAAATTTGTGTTTACTAGCATACTATTCATACTTGTGATACATTTTTTTTTAAAATTTACATCAGATATATGTATATTATATATTAAGGCAAGTGATTAATAAATATATATTGAAGCAAGTGATTGTAACTTTGGGAAGTTATTTTTGCGAGTGTGATACGGCAAAAGCATTCTGTACATGTTAGGGAAATTTATATCTTTGCGTGAATTATATTTTTGGCCAATATTTCTTTCTTCAGTGGCGTGTTTGCTTGAACAAAGTAATTTTTCTTCTTTCCTTTCGGTTTGTGTAAAGTTGTGTTTAGTTCTTCATTTTATTTCAGAATATGAGTTGACTCTGTACATTGGAAGAAACTGATTAAGTTGTAGTGTTTAGATTAACATGTCGGTTTCTCTTTCATCGCTTGATGAGTGATAAATGTCCGAGTCATCCGACTCTTTACTGTCCTTTGTGATAATGGAGGGTTCGTTCTCGAATTCTTGCCTTAAACTTTGGTTATGCTCTTGTGCTTTCATCCTTAAAACCGCAATACTATTGGACCGAAATTCATCTTTATCCTGGTCTTCTTTCATCTCACCTCCTTCTTTAGTGTTTTCCGCTTGTTTGGCCTTCTTGTGCATTCCCAACAGCCACTGAGCTTTGCCGCTATTAGCTAGGTGTGGGGGGAGGGGCAAGGAGTGTCTGACCATGGCCCCGTACAGTCCATATTCTGCCATAATCGAGCTGTGCCCCCAACACTTCTCTTTCTTGCGCCACTTTGCTCGGCGGTTTTGAAACCAGACCTACAACGGTATGAAATGAGGAAGACTCGTCAAACAACACTCGTATTATTAAAGAATTAAACACAAACAATTTTAAAAACTTGTTTTAAAAACTCTTAAGAAACATCGAAAATATAATAGTGATTTTTATGACTTAGACTGCCCCACTTTTAGTCTTACTTTTAGTCTTATATTGTCACAGCTTTAAATTGTAGTTGTTTAAGTTTCCAAACGGAGCTCTAAAAAGTAAGAAACGACAAGAGAAAGGGTATTATACCTAGCGATAAAGTGAAGTACTGACCCCACATTTCAGTGTTATCTGTGATTATTGAGTTCTTGATGAGTTTTCATCTGATCAAGTACAGTTTTAACTTGTAGCTTAAGCTCTCCTGCCAACTTTAAGCCTTTTGTTTTGATTTTTTGACTGACAACATTTTTAGTTTTCAGCGCTATTAAATTTTTGCATATATAGCTGATTTAGGTCTGAACAGCTGAGTATAACTTAGCACTGAAGTTTCACCTTTTTGCAACTATAGTATTTTGTTAAAGAACTTTGTAAATCCTTTTTCTTGCTTAGTTTAGGAAAGTCGCAAACATTTATGCCAAATTGAAAAACTTTTGAAATAGTACGCAATTAACAAATCTACTTTTCAAGACAAGCAAAACGAATGCAAGACAAGGAAAATCAATCATTATGGTAATTATAAAGGATTTCATTGGCTGATTCAGAAGTTAGAATGAATAACACCAATAATTTTTACTCTTCAAAACAAGCAAAGTAAATGGTCACTTTACAGGGTTTTATCACTGGTTCAAAAGTTAGAATGAATAGCAACAATCATCTTTTCTGCTCTTCAAGACAAACTAAATGAATGGTCATACATGCACTTAAAAGGGTTTCATCAACTGGTTCAAAAGTTAGAATGAATAACACCAATCATTTCTACTCTTCAAGAATGCAGAGTAAATGGTTACTTATAGGGTTTCATCAGCTGGTTCAAAAGTTAGAATAAATAGCACCAACCACCATTTCTACGCTTCAAGACAAACAAAAAGAATGGTCACTTTATAGGGTTTCATCAACTGGTTCAAAAGCTAGATTGAATAGCACCAATCATTTCTGCTTCTCAAGACAAACAAAATGAATGATTACTTTATCTAGGGTTTCATCAACTGGTTTAAAAGCCAGAATGAATAACACCAATCATTTCTACTCTTCAAAACAAACAAAATGAATGGTCACTTTATAGAGTTTCATCAACTGGTTCAAAATGTAGAATGAATAACACCAATAATTTCTACTCCTGAAGACAAACAAAATGAATGGTCAGTTAACGGTTCATATGCTGTTTTAAAAAAAATAGTTGGAAAGTCATGGTTTATATGAAATGTTTATGTTGAACTATTGTTTTGAACTTGTTTCATCTTGCGCCTTAAATTTATCCTTTTTGAGTCTTTAGACCACGGTAGAGATTTGGTTCACTGCTTTTGTTTACTGCTCAGTATATCTTTTTTTTTTTTTTTTGCTTTTTAAACTGTTCTTCACTTGTGCAAGGGCGCATGGCGCTAATTAAGACTTGAGATAGAATCTTCAAAAGAAGCCGGAAGAAAGAAGGCTCCATTGGCCGGCGGAGCTTAAAGAGCTCAACGCGCGCTTTCGAATGTCATCTTAAACCAGTGAAATTACTCAAGTTCGCCAGTTTTAAATTCCAAATGATGGGATTTCATTTTGTTGTAATGGTTTTTTGATGGGCCGCTTAATCGTGGGTTGGATCTCACTTGTTATCTGATCGGAAATCTACACACTTGAAGAATAGAAAATCGGAAATGAAGGGAAGGCAATTTGGGATCACCGCCAAACACTGCACAATATCCGTTACGTTTATGGATCAGAAATAAAACTGAAGACATCTCTTTGATTAAAAACAAGGGAAAAATCAGATATAGCACTCACAGAGTGTCATGATTTAAATGAAAAGAAATTTAGTTACTTATGTTTGCTTTAAATGACCTTGGGCCTGGCTTAGCATCTGCTTTTATTTTTATCTAAAACATAACAGCTCAGTTTTTTTTTTCTAATCGTCAACAAAGCTTTAAAAAACCGAATTTTAATTTCAGGTTTTCGTGATCACTTCACACTGCAGTGAGTAACTAAAATATTATTAATACGCCATTGTCTTACTTCTCAGATTCTGGGATTAAAGTACTTTTCCAAAAAGTATTTTAAAAAGTCAGAACGCATGCATGCTGAGACAAGTGCCTCTTTTTTCCTTAACGGATTCGCCCGTGTTACATCTTTTAAGATGTGGTCAATATATTTTAAGTATGCTAATTTACCGCTCAACGTTGTTCACACGAAGTTTGCCAGTAGCGCGGTGCTTTCAGACGAAAGATCTTTGATTAAACCTTCTGAATATACTAGAAAGCTCACGCGGCGATAAAACGCTCAGAGCATTCGATCATGTTATTGTTTTGTTACATTAACGCTTTCAAGAACTTACAGTTTATTGTTTTATATCAGTGCCCTTTGCCCTTTAATAGTTTTTCTTCTTACATTTGCAATAGTTATTACCTTTGAATTTGCTCCTTTTCTTTTCAAGTGAAAGACTTCCGCGTTTTTGTTTGTAGCTTTTATAAATGCCTTTATTTGCACAGTTCTTTTTTCTCCTCTTTTATGAAACTCGCAGTCATTGCTTAGAGTTTTTAACAGAAAACAGAGGAATTTTCAGTCGAAGCATTAAGATATTTATACCATTTATAAATGATTTTTAAATCTTTCTTAAAAGAAAGAGAGCGAATAAAACTTGCAAGAACAAATCCATCGTAAAAATAGTCCAAAAGCAAGCGTTTTGTTGGAGATCATAAAATATTCTTTCTTTTTCTTTACCTTGCCTCGGAGCAATAGAATATCATGTAAAAAAGACATTTTATTGTAAAAGTATAGATTTTGTCGATAACTACAAAATGTAGATTTGACACAGTAACTGTGGACTACAAAAAGTGCATCAAACCTAGGGAATTTTTTTCAACGTTATGTGTAGCATTTACCATAAAGTTCAAATTTTGTTCGTTTTTTTTTACTTATGAGTAGAAGTTGAGGCATTTAACTATAAATGGATTCACCGAAATGTGTTTATAAACTGCTATTAGCCAAACATATAAACTTTGCCCAGTGATTAAAGACAATAATTGCCGACATCAGGCCGTTCTTCCCTTTGTTCCGGGCTCCCGTAAATTGAGTTAACGCCGTTACGACTCCGAGTACCTTCTGGCTTTTCTATTCTTTCAAGTGAAATTACAGATTTCCAGAAGGTTTCAATTGAAGCTAATGAGAAAAGCTAGTACTTATTACCGATTAATAGCATTAATTATTCAAGAAAACTCTAAAATGACTGAGCAGTAGTGGAAATCTGAATAATTCACACTCCAAAATGGTCATTATGAAAGAATAGGTGTTTTTTTTTTCTAATGATCATTTGTTTTGATGTTATTTGAGGTAAGAGTCGGCATGTTTAAGTGCAGTAGCTCTTTAATTTGCCTTTATTAAAGTGCTTCTTCAACCAACAACAACAATTTAAAATTTAGGCATGATTTTAGTCTTGTTGATACCAAAAAAATTACAGCTCAATACTTTGTCTCACCTGCTGTCTATAAACAAAATGCTCATTCGCTCCAATAAAATGGCGGTTAGCTTTGCTAATGATGTGCAAATAGCCTTTTGTATTAGCTCTTATTGAGAACTAGATAGAGAAAGATCGTCTTTTAGTTGGATATTTGCCAAATTTTGACTTTTTCAGGTAGTTTAACTTCGATAAATTTCCGTTTTCGTTAGGTTTTGTCATGTGACCAAAACATTGTTGCTTCACCGGCTTCGTCGTTTTCAGTTGTTGCGAAATTGTTTAAAACAACCTTTAGACTAACGAGTTGTAAATAATTTAAAACAAAGTGGCTTAACTGTTAACAATTTTATAGTTTTAAAAGGTACTCTGATTTGTCTGTTCTTTTTGATAGGCAAATTTAAACAAGTTACTAATAACCGCGATAATTCGGCTCTCTAAACACGCGGTGAATCGAACATGCAAAGCAAGATCAGATTTTTATCAAAAAATAAAGTTTTTAGGCAAAAGGAATTTTGTACCTTGACTCTAGCTTCATTTACTATAAGGCTTGTAGTTAAGTAGAGACAATGAGAGAATGCTTTGTAGTTGGTAAAAATTGAGATTTCCGTTTGACATCGCAGTTTTAAAAGAGTTTAAGAAGCAGTGTTGCCGATTTGTTCTTATTATTTTGCTCTGCGTTTAGAAAGACAGGCATCTTTAAAGTTCTTCTTCAGCTGGCAGCTGAAAAAAACACACATATACAATACCGGACTTATATGCTTCCTTAAAGTTTTAGTTTTTCATTCATTGAGAATATTTTTCTATTGTTTTGTTTTGTCACAAAAGCTCGCACAAACCTTATGTTATTTAGCATGATTCGTCCTCTCTGCCATTTTGCAGGCAAGGAATTTCAAAACATAAAAATACATGAGGCGAAAATTTGTTTTCGGCCAAATTACCTTAGTTTGAGCTGATTGTGAACCAAGTTCAGATTATATCGATTAGACAAAACACAGTATATTATTGTATTAAGTCTCACTGTATAGTTTGGAAAATGTGAAAGAATTAACGAGTGTTTTCAAAGGCGCGGAATTCTGGTTGTCAGGAGGATTGATTTATTGGCATTGTCGCGTCAAAAACCATTTGAAATATGGCTTCCAATTCGTTTTGATTATAGAGCATTTTTCTCTCGTAAAATACAATTTTGGCTGTATATTTATATAGTCATAAATGTAGTCAAGGAAGTTGTTGGGAAAAGTTTCTCAAATTTGTCTTATGCATTTTATTCAAGAATGAAGAAGAGTTTTCTGGAAAGACCCAAAATGCGAGTGCTGCTTTAAAATAAAAGCGTTTGATTCAGTCCGCTTTCCTATAAGTATAAATAAATAAAATAAATTTGTTCGTCCCTATTGCAAAACTTTACTTTACGTAAAAAGCGACTAGTGTAGACCAACACCTAAGAAAAACAATTTTATTTACTATGGCTTCAATTTTTCATTTCTTAAACTCGCTGCGTGCTCAGTGACTTTAATCGCCAATTTCACAATTGCAGAGATTCAGAACACAAAATTATCACGCTGGTTAATTTGCCCTGAAGTCGTTTTCATTACTTTAAAAACACGTCTTGTTATTTGCTGCCCTGCGGGAAAATGACACAGATTTTTTCTAACCGCAAATACTGTATACAAAATTAGCTTTGAAGCCTGAGAAACTGTGGAGGTTATTTATTATTATTACATTTCATCTTAGAAAACATTGGATAGCTTCAGGGCTCAGCGAAGGAATTTGCGTTTTACAGACACAACAGTAACTCTCTGCTTATAACAGCCGGTGTTCTTTTGAAAATGTCTGTGTACCGCCTTTCAAATATAGTAACGGTTTCTACTAGAAATAAATTTATCATCAAAGAGCAAAAGGAAAATTAATATATCCGAAAAGATGTGTAAAACTAACTCTCGCGGTTGGGAACCTTGTCTACTTTGAATACAATATATTATTAACACTTTTTGTCAAACCACTTAACTAGACTAAACCCTTCATAAGTGCATGTAGGGTTTTGCTAAGATTAGTCAAACAGACTTTATGCTATGGCCATGGGACTTGTTCCTGTAATAATTCTGTCCATTGTATGCTGTCGCTCGAGGGATGTTCGTTTTGCAGTCAATTCTAAACTCTGCTTGTTAAAAACGGTTACCTTTTTATTCTGGGATTTTGATTTTAAAGCAAACTTTTGTCGAGACTTGGCTTCGAACAATTGTATTTACACTTTTCGATTAGTCTTCTGTTTAAAGAAATTTAGATTTAATATATCTGAAATAGAATTGTCGTTTTAACATTTATACCAAATACCTCTAAAATTATAAGAGTTGGGCAGTGTTTACTTTTCTAAAAGATATAACAAACACGTAAAATTCGTCAAGGATAGCTTCAGTGTAGCCTCGCTAAATCTATTTCTGTTTTATGATGCCGTTTTATTCTACATAATTTCAAACGTTTTAGAAAATAGTTTTTATGCTTTAAACGTCATATTTTCAAGCCGAAACTAATGGCAATCTTTTAGTTTGGTAAAAATTAAGCTTTCAAAAATGTAGTGACATTGACACTGATTAAATATAATCTATAACAGACCGATGTTGGGATTTTGTGAAAATAAATGTTATTTCAGGCTAGTTTCGATCAGCAATCGGCAAGTTTTCCGTGATTATTTTCGAGAGCTTTTAGCGACGCAAAACATTTTGAAAAAACACGAATCGCTAAAATCCATCTACTACTACTATCCATTTTCATTCGACGGCGGGCTTTTTTTAAATACCGTTTGTTCAGCATTGGGAAAAATTCAAGTACGATTTCAACTTATCTAAACAAATGTGAATGAAAACATAAGTTGCGCTCCAAGAATCATAAATCCTTATTTATTCTGTCTCGTTTTTAACTTTGTCCCGCGCTTCCGGCCTCCAAAGAAATCCGATCAAGAGCTTTGTGTAGTTCTTTTTCATTTGTCTTGCCCTGTTAGTCTTTTAGATTGCGCAGATTATACGATAGGTTTTCTGGTTACCCACTATAATCTTTATCTGCGAAACTTGAGATCTCGCCTCGTGGCTTGGATTGTACATCGTGACCTCCAACGACAAATTTTAGTTGTAGTTTGTGATTGACTTGTGAACGAAAATAATTTGAAACTGCAACAAAATATAAAATTTACCAATTACATTAATTTTTTGCGAGATTTAAAGTTTTTTTGTGACATGAACTAACAACAAAATCCTTGTTTTCTTTAACCCTTAAAGTTTCATTAGTGTCAGCCAACTAAATAAAAAATCCGACAGCCATATTCTCGCTTTCTGTAAAAACTTCATTAGTTTGTGTATATATCCTGTTAAAGTTTATTAAAGTTTTTGGCATGTTATCTCCGTAAATTTCCGCCTTGAGGAAAAGTGATAGCGTTTTATATTTGAGCTATAATAAAACTAGCTGAGTGCTAAACAAACTTCGCCAACCTACCAAAAGATCCGTTAAATTATAATTTAGGAAGCAATTAAATTCAACTAACATAACAGGCAATATATGCAAGGTAAATGAACTCACCAGAGTGACGCGATAACTCGACTTCTAATTAAGTTTTTGCGTACTTTTTTTGTTTGCGAGCTCTATAACTTAGCTTCCGTTGTAATTTGCTAAAAACGTTATTTCAATTGAGTCTTCATCGGGCGGAATCTCTTTTCCGCTCAGTTCAATGGCTAATATTTTTGCGTTTTCAAAAAGGAATAATAGTGAATAAATTTTAGCGCGGTTTCGCTTACTTTTACATGAGGATTTCCCCGTAACACTAACACAGGGTTTATGTTAATATTCCGCTGCTGATCGAGTCAAGATTATGTCTTTTTACTTCAGTTTGTCCCTGATTTTGATTGTGTTTCATAAAGACAGTATTGAATTCAGGCCCTGCCTGTCAAAGAGGCACCTGTTCGGACGGGAGCTATGCAAGGGTCTTAATAATTACCATCATTATATACACCTCGTAGTACTAATGAACGCTAATGAAGGCCAATTGCAATCTTATTTTTGTGCGCTTTTTACAGTCGAACAAACCTAAACATAATCATACATTTACTAAGGTAACCCATTACTCGTTCTGTGTCTTAATCACAATTAAGTTGTTTTTCCACGGCCTTAAGTCGATGTTATGAGTTTGGCCAAATTACGTATTCAGTTCACACAAATTGTTTTTAATTCGGCAGATGTTTGTGAGAGATGCTCAAAGTGACGTGATCGAGGAAAGCGGACAAGTTGTATTCTAAATTTTGAGAGTTCACTAACCGTCAATTTTTTTTGCTGCACTGTTCAATTGGCATTTAGTTCTTGTAGAAACATATTTCTACCCAAAATAAGCGGTTTTCCTCTTGTTTCGCCATTAGCAATTTTAAAGAACGACTAACTACCGTAATTTTTTTTAACTAGTTAAGGAAATGTTTAAAACAAGCATTGCTTTACTTGAAAATGAAGCGCTGGAAAGGTTGTTATTTTTCAACAGTTCATGAATTGTCGTATTTTCTTTTAAACTGTTCGTGTTAGTAGTAAATTTTCTGGATGTTACAAACCTGAATTCTATCTTCGGGAAGGTCGATCTTGAGAGATAAGTTTTCTCTTGCGTAAACATCTGGGTAGTGGCTATCTTTAAACGCCTTTTCTAGTTCTTCTAGTTGATAATTGGTAAAAATTGTCCTATGTCTTCTCTTCTTTGCTTTTTTGCTTGAGTTTTTTTCACTTGCTAACAATATGGATTTGTCACTTTTTCTCTCATCTTTTACTTCTAGAAAAACAAAAATGTGTGTTAGATCAGCATAATAAACTCAAACGGAAGTTCAGTTCGGCAGTCGGTGTCACTACTTTCAATTTGCTTTATTACTAATTCTATAAATAAAGCGCGAATCTATTCCGCCTCAGCTGGAAGCAAACATTCACAACTGATCTGAATTCACTACTTGCTAACTTTTCTTGATAGAGCCATAAACTGAAAATAAAACTGTTTTTGTAGTTTTTTTTCTACACGATATATCTCAACGGTTCCAACAGCTGCATCCGCCGACAAGCGACTCGAATTTTGTCATTTTTTTCTTCACTTTAGCATTAGCAGCGTTTTTTTTTCGTGTTTCGCGGAAAACTAAATTTTTGATTAGCTGCAATACAAGTATTTAACTGAGAGAATTTCCTTCACAGCAGAAACCTATTTCACTTCACCCGTGCTCAGAATCCCGGGTCGTATAATCAAATGGCCACTGCTTCGTGTTTAATTAGGGAATTATCTTCCATTACGGGATCATTTGATGTGTAATCAGAAATACCGAGGGCTTGGCAGAAAGCTGAGAATCCTGTAAAGTTCCCAAGGTATCTCTTACTTCAGAACCTGAACCTAGAAACATGATCCTTAGAAGATAGGGAAAGCTATCTCTTCGCGCGACAAAGTTTTATCACTTACCGGGTAGAGTTGGCAGTTTTGGAGGGTCCAACAACCGTGGAGTCGAAAGTTGCGGCACGAATGAAAACACTTTGGGTTCATCTTGGTATGAATGAGAGTGACACGTTGGTTTTGTTGGCTTGGTCTCGTTGAGTCCAAGAATATCGTGTATAGCGAAGGAGTGAACTGGCGAAGAACGTTTCAGCGGTGGCATCCCATCACCTTTTGATAACGCGAAACAAAAGTGCATTACGTGGTTTAGGATCGGTTGACCGGCAGTAAGTAATAAATAACCTAGCTGTGCCTAAGTTCGCTTCTTGGTTGCGCTCTTCTTGGCTTAACTAACGATCGCTGTGCTCCGTACTCCCGCCCACACGATGTGGTGAACCTTAAAGTTTTCGTAATCACTTTTATCTATATTTCTCTAATAATTAGCTATTGTCCTCAGCGTAACATAGAAATAATGTGAAGGAAATTGAACAATCAATCATCGGCCGTCAATCATTGGCCAACCGCGTCACTGGTTTGTCTAATAAGCTACATTACAGAGAGTTTGCTGTTGTTCCTACGTATAAACGAGTTGAGTTGGTGACCGACTCAAAACTTGCACGCTTTCTTTTCGCACACAAATTAGTTCGGCGAGCTTCCGAAGCTGTCTGGGAAATAACTGCTTGTCTCTTGTCAATTAGGAGAATTTCCAGAAAAGTGCTTGAGCAGAGTTTTGTTTTCACTTAATTAATTGTAATCCTTTAGAAATATGCTCATTATATGCTCAGGTAAACACGAAGCAGATCTACTGCCGATCTACTCGGCTAGAATGATATTTTGACTTTTTCGCAGATGAAGATTTCGAATTGTTTTTCGGGGAACTAAAATTAATTATTCAGTTTGTTTGTTGGCGCTTTTTGTGGTAGAGTTTGTCTTGTTGATCGTATGTTAGATTTACAAAAAGTCAATCAGTTTTTGCGAAACGTGTGACCAGATGATTAATGATAACATCTTGTACATTAGTGATGTTTTTCACAGCTTTCTATTGCTCCAAATTCGCGGTGATTAAATTCGATCAAGATGCAATGAGCACTTTTGATTATCCCGGGCTTAATTTTTGAAAATTGAACATTTTATCTCTAATTACAATAAATGCTATTCGAGTTTTAATGAACTCTCTCCTATCTCATGCATTCAATGAACTTTTGGGAAGAACTTACGTCAAGTGACTGCGGAAGGAAGCCCGTCGAGTGCTCGAAAAGAAACCCATCAAATGTCAAAGAAAACCCATCAACTGTCAACGAGCGAGGTTGAATCCATAACGTGTAAATTGCACTGCAGCGAATACTGCTGACATGTCACAAATTGTCAAATTAAAACGCGCTATCAGACGGACGGTGCCTGTTTCATCTCCCCTATAGAGTTAAAAAAGAATTAAAAGATTTATTTAGCTTTGGTAGAGATGAAACTGGATATGCTTAAGAAATGATTAAAAATTATTTCGAATTGTAAAGCCATTTCGGCGGAAAACTCTTTACTCCGTATGGAAATAGGTTGTGATGCGCCTTGAATATTTGACGAAAGTGGTACGAGGTAAAGAGCAGGTCTTGTTCTTAGTTTGTTTAGTAGTTGACAGAGCTGGGAGTTCGCCGGTCCTGAGGCCTGCAGTTTCTGCTTTGTCATCTGCTTCTGGCCTGCTACGGTGCTGCGGGTAATTAGGCTGTGCTATCGTGATCAAAAAATTGCTGTTTTGAGCTCACAAAAATCAAGATCTGAGTCAACAGCGCAGTGTGCGGTATTTATTGCTACTCATTTGGGAACTGAATTCAAAACATTCCCCAGAATTATGTTTTAAGTATTTGCGTAATATTTTTTATTAAGAATGAAGTGTTGAAATTTCATCGATCGAGTCAGCTTCGACTGTAGATGGAAGCTAAACAGATTCAAGAATAAAAGAAAATGCTTTTTTATAGCAGAACATTATGATCTTGGTTATAAAACTGAAAAGAAAGTCAAAGCATGCTGGCGTCTTTTGACACTTTTTATTTTCCTGAAATAGAAAGGAAAAAATCTGTACATTTCAGGTATGTATCACTTTGTGGTAATGAACAAAATATCCCCCGGTAGCATTTCATTTGACTGAACGGTCAAACTTTGTAAGAACATACTTTTTTAAAGTAACACGTTTATTTGCTGAAGTTAATCATTTTCCTTATGTCTTGCCGCACAATTAACCCCTCAATTTAGGCTACACAGATAAAAGAAAAATCGGCTTTGTTCGTATCCACGACATAATTCTGTTTGAAATTTAAAAAAGCAGTAAATTATTTTGTCTTTGTTAACTAAAGTTCACCGGCGTATAATTTTTGTGAGTTTGCTATTACAATTAACATTAAAATGAAGGAGACTTGCTCCAAATGAAATGAAACGTAATCTTAAATGAAACTTTTTGAAGTTAGGTTATAAGTGGGTTTATGTTGAGGCATGGTGCAAGTGGTCGAATACAGAACTCTATGAGTGACAACGGACCTTATTCAACTAAGGCTGCTTTCACTTATCATAGCGTTAAAACTGTTTCTTGTTGAAACCCAGTAGTTCTGATGAAAAACAATTAATCAGACAAAACATTTGTTAGTAATTAGACAAGAGTATGTATTCAGAAGTTGAAGCTATACAAGTCAAGCCTTCTTTTCGCTGCTTAAGACCATATTTCACTTAATAGGTAGTTAGGAAAAAAAAAAAAACTCCCCAAATTCCTACCACGTTTTTTTTAGCACGGAAGACATTTTTGTCAACAAATCGTTTTAGACACATTTTTTAGTTTTTGCATTTGAAATTAGTAAAATGAAAAGATTTAGTTTTGCTTTAGGCCAAGTCAGTAATCCTCATGTGAACTTGTCTTGCTTCCGCCTTAGAGATTAGTTAGCTTTGGTTCTTAAAGAGATTTTAACAAGTCATTCACTGATGAAGGAGTAATGAAAAATTAATTAGAATGTTGAAAAGTTCGGATATTATATGTTTTCATTACTGTACCCAAATTAACGATGTTGGCCTAAGTGCTGATTGACTTGTCATCGACATCTTTGAAATGTCAGCCCCCTCTCGACGACTATTTCTTCAATCTTTAAAAGGAAATTCATGGAATGTTTATTATCTGGAATAAAAAATTGCCAAAGATTAGGTTCCCCGACACGGTTTTTAAAAGAATAGGAAATTAATAAAAAACCAAAAAAAAATCTTGATACATGTAGATTACGTTTTTCAGTTGCATTTCATGCAAAGTTGAAACAGGGCGCTTTCTCGCTCACTGACGCTTCGCGTATCTTAATAATTATTTATTGTTTTATAACATTGTTAACCCTTGTAAAGTTTTGCTTATATTATTCTTGGCTCATCCAATATTTCTTCATTTCGTCATTCTTTCGTTCTACAGATTTTCGTTTTCAACCAATACGTAACTGTTTGTCGGTTGTCAGATCATTGTTTTATGCTTTGTAACGCGAAAAATAAGCTAGTCTGAAACCTTTTTGTTTCAAAGAACTGTCTAACAAGACCAATTGCAAACAGAACTAATATAAAATTTGCTATACTTTGAAATTCAAACTTTTTGACAAACACCATAAACAATCGGCTACTGAAATTTTCAAAGGCCTAATGTATATAAATTTGCAAATATTTGATTTATTGAAACACTGGTTGTTTTCTGGAGCTTTTCACGGAATGCAAAACTGTGATATAAATCCTTCTCCTTATTAATTTAAGACGTTCTCGATTTGTTTTGAAAAGAAATTAAGCGACATAAGGCATCAGTAACGACGTGTTTTCAACAACTGAAAATAAATTTCAAGTTTAACGATTTTTTCTCTTCATCTTGGAAAAGAGTAATGAACAGAAATAAGCCAAAAGCGTTTTAACTGACTCCATTACTTGACTTAATATTTTGAGTTCATTTTTGTTTCGTTGCAACAGAAGTTGTTGTTCTAGCTAAATTTTAAGTCTATAATCGCAAGTACAGTATTTGCTCATTATGTAATGATTCTTTTGCATTTTGGATATTTTATCTACTCACAGAACAGTTCATTTTGTTAATGTCGCGAGTTTATAAACGAAAATAAAAACGCCGACGTTTTGGTCTTTAACAATTGGCTAGAATTACTATGAAATTACTCTGGGTCGACTGTCGAAGTTTTTATTTTGTTATTTTTCAAAGAAGATAATTGAAGTTTATGGGAGCATTAAAACATTCTTTTTTGTCACCATAATACAAGGAAAAATCCGATCTTGAATAATAGTATAAATGGTAATTTACAGAGATTGTTTCTTGAGAATCAAATAGCACATCAAAATGACGTTTGGAATTGCAAATTTTTCATCTTTGAATTTGCTCAAATCCCCGTCTTCGGTCAATTTGACGAGGTATTGTAAAGTTTATCTATTTTCAACAGCTTATTTCCTGGATATTACAAATGTTGAAATGAACTTTTAGGATTAAAATTAATTAGAAACATTGGTAGACTAGCCGTGCTTCAAATGCTTAATTGAACTGTGATCTTACCATTTTCTCTCAGCAAAAATACTTTTGGTATTCTGACAGATTGTTTTTTTTTATTGTAGTTTTTTGACAGAAGTATATTCTCAGTTTATTTACTTCAAAAATAAATTTCAAATAAAAAGACTAAATTAGTTTTGTTTTGCTGTTAAGGGAAGGGGTATTGTCTGGTCACAAAGACTTGGCGCTATGAATCCTCTCAGAATTTCTTTGGCAACTAAAAATGTTAGACAGATGATGAGGTCGAGGAAATAAAAGAAAGACCTAAGTTATTGTGACTCATTTTAATCTTTTCAACGGGATGGTAGTTAGATAATGATCAGTTTTTCTTGTTGAGTTGTGAGATATAATTTTATTACTTACTACAATCCATACTTTCAAGTATAAATTAAAAAAAGCCTTATTTTACATTTCGCTCAGTTTTTCTCTTCTTCTGTGGAAGACGATGAAATGGAAAAGTAGAGCTAAAGTCTGACACGGAAGAACGAGTGACCAACAGTCGTGAAGACAATTTTGAGTTTGGAGAAAACTTAGTTTAAAATAGATTTAATAACAACGAATGGAAAGCGCGGCGTTCCTTTAAACTTCAAATGACTTGCAAATCCGTGGTAATATCCGTTTATTTTCCCTTTTAGTTGGAAAATGATGATTGCAATCTCTTTAGACTTCATTACTCGTCAATTCTAATACAAGTTCTTCCGTTTAATAAAGTTTAAACGTTTAATTAACGATCAAAAATTAACTGAGCATCAAACTGTTAATTTTGCTGCACTGAGTCGAGCTCGAAAGCGAAGAGATAAGTTTTGCGGGCAGGTGACCCAGAAAACATCTGTTTTCAGAGCTTTTAATCAAGTGACAACGTTGTAGTCCTTGAAAAAAGATATGGAGGCCTTTATTCGTACTGGTAGTTGCGTCTGATCTCGATGTTATTGCACCGTGGCTGCAAATAAAAACATGCGCTTTTTATTAAAAATTTTGCCGGTTTTGTTTGTGTCATTTTGTCGGTAAAACATAGCCACAATCATAAATCTTCAGCCCGCGCGCGGCTGCTTGTGAAGCTAAAAGAATTAAAGTTGTGCGTTACGTGTAGTGTACACGTTTTGAATTGCGATAATGACAACTGGAAATTAAAACCATTGCAGCAACGACCCGGGTATCCAATACTTCTCCCTATACACACACATGATTAAACCGAGTGCTCTACTTATAAACATCCCGTACCTCTCCCTGATAAACCACAGCAGTGGCAATTTTAATTAACTGTTTTTGCTACAAAGAAAAAGAAAGAAAAGAGCTCGTCACTGCCTCACTGAGTACAGACCGAAAGCCGCGTACTATAGGCGTATTTGGCTGCCGTTATACGGACCTTGCATAATCTTAATTGGAGCCCAGCGTCAAGTTACTTACGAATCACTACTCACTTATAGGTTTTTATCTGCTTTTATTAAAACAAGTCAACATTAAACTAATATTCGTAGTCCCAAGCAAAAAGGAGTCTAGGATAGTAATCATCCCCTACACCTCTACCCCTATCCTTATCGCCCCCCTCCCCCCCCCCTTCCCCCAT
>JAODFW021019687.1:0-17253 GCA_027575235.2 Palythoa mutuki | reverse complement strand
CGTCTTCTTCTTTATCAGCAGAACGAATAGGAACAGAACACTGTGAATATCACATTCGACATACTCTTTGAAAAATATATCACTGAAAAGCTTTTTTACCTGCTTGATCTGTCTATTGTTCGCGCTCTTCGCAGCCAATCTTTTGAGATGTCGGTCTCCGTATCAGGCAAGTCTGAAGAGATGTATCGAAAGCCTTCGAAGACTGATCATGAGAACAAAGATACATCACACTGATAAAGTAAAGAGACTTTATTTAACGAGGGTAACACGTGACAGTGAAACTGATAAATTTGTGGCCCTCGGTGCGCACTTTACCCCCCTTCCTCCGTCAGTACTCCGTTTTACGGGTATTTAAGGCTACACGGGTGAGGGAAAAGTCGGAACAGGCGTTGGAGTCACTGAGAATCGAACTGGGGACCTCCGGCACAGAAGGCAGCGCACTTACCAACTGTTCTACGCCTGCTCCTTAAAAGAAGATGGAGGAGGAATGAAAGCAACCACGTGTGCCCAGATCAGTGAAGTAGCCCAAAACATGAATACAAATTTGTCAGAAGTTCATTTTGTATTCCTGTTAGCTTTTTGTCGAAGAATGAGACTATCTATTACGAAGACTGTTTATTTTTGTTTATATTTTAACCTTAGTGTAAAGCGCTCTGAACAGCTACTTGTTTCATTCAATCTTTTTGATGTAATTTAATATATTACAACTAAACTTCTGGGTAAAAAGTGCACTTAGTTTGAATTAGGCACACTGTCTACAAAACTTGAATAAAATCGACTCGCCTTTTGACGGCACGTTTTGAATCATTTTGTCACAGAACTGGATTGCCTACGAGAGTTTGCCCAACGAATTAAAGTCGGAGAATAAACTGCTTCTGTTTCCAAACAGCGAAGCTCCACTTGATCGACACCATCACGCCTACTGTAAAGATCTGATGTTTAATCACAAGTACTCGCAAGTTCCCACGGTTATCATCTCTGCCTCGCATTCAACTGGTGTCGGCAAATTGGAACCAGACTACAACAGTGTTGCGGTGTGGCTGGAGGTAGGTTCGTTAGAAAACTGGCTTTGTTCTTCCTTCATACAACGCCTTAAGAGATTTCCGTGGTGCGCCCGATATCATTTCTGGTTAGAGCATGAGATGAGGTATAAAGCAATGGCACATTTTCGTTATTGTTTCGATGAAGGCAAATTAAGGTTTGAACTTTAAACTTTGGTAACTTTTAGTTATTTTCACACGTATTATAAAAAGGAACGGTTACAACCACTTTACAGCAAAGACTGAAATATTTGAAGATTGAAAATAGCAGACCTTGGAAGTTATTTTGGGGTCGGCTGGATGTACAGGAAAGTCGAGGAAAGATTGTCAATGGAGAAAGGGACTTCTATCATCCGTCATAGCACAAACATAATTTTAGAGAGATAAGCCTCTTTTCAAACTCGAAGAATTTGATTATGAATATGTTTAAACATGTTTAAATTAAAACTGGTATGAGAAGGAATTTCTAAAACGACATGACGGCAAAGTCAGTCTCGTGTTCAAACCCTGCCTTGCCAAGTTTGACTTGGCGTTCCATTCTTACGAGGTCAGTAAAATGCGTACCAGCTTCTGCTTGGGCTTAGCTGTTATAGATTAGTGTCCTGTCCAGGGGGAGCCAATGTCTCTTTGCTTAAACTAGCAAAAGATAAACCACCCGCTCCAATGGACCAATAAGCTCAAATAGTTACTTATGAAACACTAGTTTTGGGGAATATCGCAAAAACGTTTGACTGATTTCTTTGAACTGTGGGTACTTTCTAATTATAAACTACACAGGGCGAAAATTGCCTCCACTAATGAATACTTGTGTTATTTTCTTCAGGACATCACAACTTCGCTGTGTCGGATTTGCCTCAAAGAACTACACACTCCTCACGGTACCTATGACCCAGTAAAGGTGTCCACGCTTGTAATTGGATCGCGTGTATAAAGTCAGAACCGAATGAAGAAATGTTATCCTTCGCTACACGAACTGCAGCTAACTTGGAATAATCAGGCGACAAGAGATGATATTTTATGATGTAAATGATGAATAAAAACAACATTAAAGCATTTATAAAACAAAACTAAGTTTTCTGTTTACTTTGCTTTACAAACGGGTGTTCTCTAGTTGTGCTAAGATGTCGTTATATACACAACGCAACGTGTTTAAGCATTGGTTTCCAGCTTTGTGAGTGACAGTAGCGTCGTTACCTCAGTGGTAAAATCTCTACCTTCCAGCCACAAGGTCCCAGTTTCAAGCCCCGGTTTAGTGAGTGTCGAATATACATGTGTGGTTAGCGTAGTGGTAAGATCTCTGCCTTCGAACCACAAGATCCCAGGTTCAACACCCGGATCAGCCGAGTATTGAACATTTGTGTGACCTTCTTTCCCGCGAGGTCGGTAAAATGAGTACCAGCTACTGCTGGGGGCTAACATGCGATGGATTGGTGTCCCGTCCAGGTGGAGTCGATGACTCTCATTCGCTTAACACTACAGGGACCGAAGATATGCACCGGCTCCAATGGGCCACTTGGCTCGTAAAAGGATTTAGCTTTAGTAGAACATACATGTGTAAACGTCTTTCCGGAAAAGTTGACTCAGCTTTTCATCCTTACGAGGTTGGTAAAATGAGCACCAGCTTTTGTTGGGAGGAGAAAATGACTCTTTTTCCACACTAAACCCCAGAAAGCTTCAGTGGGCCACTCAAAATCATGCCTTTCCAAAGGTCATACATTTGTCATCGCGGAAAGGATGAATTGCATTTTTCAACAAATTTCCCATTTTTTGTTAAACCCGAAGGCCCGTGTAAATTTGTTATTTTCGCCAATCCACCCATCCGTTGAAAATGAATTTTTACTTGCTTTCGGCAATTGCCCTGGATGTGCTACAAAAAAAGTCACTGAAACAAACCACACACCTCTCGAAAGGAGCAGTTGAGTTGTCAAAACTGCGCTGTTCGCCGTTAGACCACTTAAAAAAAATATCCCAGTTTATTATCAGCACGCGCACTGATTTTTGCCAAAGCATTGACTTTACTTTTATTTTTTAAATAAAAGAAATATATGACCAAAATATCGAGAATTTTTTTTCCGTTGCGAAACAATAAACAGAGTGTCAAACATTCGGCCGGCGGCATAAAATTATTACAACACTTGAGTCAAAGAGCACATTTTAGAAAAAAATATACGCGATAAATAGATTGTATTGTAAAATGGACCGTATCATTACTTATTTTGATAGTTAGCGGTGTAGATTTACTCTTAAACCGACTCGGTAGTATTGATAAAAGTATTAAACCTAAAAAAAGCGCCCTCCCTCACTGAATTTTGGGAAAATTTTGATGATAAACCGCCGGATGATTTTATAAAGTGACCTTAGGGACAGTCACGGTCAAGCATTCAAACCATGAACGTAGATCGAACTAAATAAATGAATTTCGCCATACACAGCCACACGGTCTGGTACGAAGCGTACTTATCTTTCTCATACGCGGTTACTTAAGAAATGATAATTGCTCTATTTGTAGCATACTAAAATGATTGCTTTTTAAAATATAACAGTCAAAATCGTTTGTCAGTTATAGCAGCTTTAATTTGTTTTCAAATAATAAAACCATTGAAACCCACGAGAGAGCTGAAAGTTGCTTAAAGGCCCTGTTAAACTGTGCAATTTTTCGAGCAACTTGTCTCGCAAAGCTTAAAAATGTAGTGTTGCAAGTTGCCGAAGTTGGGTGTTACACGACAACGCGATCTCCGGCAGCAACTTGCAATATTTTGGCCTTACTGTGAGCTCCTCGGAAGGAAACAAAAAGTGTGCGTAAGCGCTCTTGGAAAAAAAAATGCCTTAAAATTGCGAGAAGTTGCAAAGGAGGGGAGATACACTGTGCAATGGTGCATGTTGCCAGTTGTTGCAATCCTTTGCGAAAAGTAGACTTCAGTTCTACTTCGCGCAACAAAAAAGTTGCTAGACAACCCATGCCACACTGTGCGACAAACAGCAGTTACTAAGGTAAGCGATACGCTGTCGAGCTGAAGTTTTGCGTAGCGTGGTCGTTAAACCCAATTTCTTCGATCTTGAAATCTTCTGAGCCTTGAAATCCCACGCACTCAACACAACGAGAACAACCAAACAGAAACTATGTGTGGGGCGCACCAGCAGGGGCAGACCTGAATACTTCGTGCATGCAAGATTTAATCGTACCTTATATTTGCAAAGCGTACATCAAAGATAGAGATGACTAGAACAGGTTGCAAACTTGGACCTTTTCTTCAGATTTTATCTGGCTTCACTCGACAGCAATGATATAATCAATTCACCAAATGTAAACATTTTAGAGCATGTAACGTCAAAGTTTTTACGTCATATATCTGACTTCTTGCGGCAATTTTTGTGTTCCTTCAATAAAGGTTATAAATTTTAGTGCTTCCTCAACAGGGTCGCCCTGTCTTTTTCGTCTTTTGGGATTGCGTGGAAAAATCCTCAGTATCGCGCTTTGTCTTTGGTATGCCTGTGCTCTTATAAACTGCAAAAATACCCAACGATTAAACGCATTCTTGTAATTAATTTCTATTCTATTCTGAGCAAAATAAAGTTATTGTTGTTGTTGTTGTTGTTGTTGTTGTTCCTAAACACAATTTATGTTAGTGACAACTGCATTTTAGTATATTTTTTGATAAATATGATAGAGGCTTAAAATGCTTAAAATTTTGAAACACCAATCGTGCACCATTTCTTCTCTGTCCAAATTTTCAGGAGATCGTCTACGATTTTGGAAAGATCGAAAAGGAGCTGACAGGACGCTTCTTGTTAGGAAAAGTTTACTTTTCGACAAAAGACGAGCTGCGGGAATTCGCTTTTTCGAAGGAGCTTTTCCACACATGCGCAGACGTTCTAAATGAGCTGGGAGAATATGTAAGGCAGGAGCCGCTGACCGACAATCTTCAAAGTGGACTGAACCGGTTAAAGAAAGGAAGCTTGAAAACTGTGCAGGACTTACTTGAACACTTGGAAGTCGTTGTTTGTCTTCTGAAAACGACTGGTGCTTCAAACAACACGATTCCACTGGAAGATTACACCGACAGGTAAGTAAACTAAATTAAGCAAAGCGGGCTCGCTTGCTGAATTTTCCTGAAAGAAACACTTTAAATGGAGCTCTCACAAAGCAGAGGATACTTCTGTACAAGAAGAAATTGGGTGGTATTACAGCAAACAGAATGTTGAAATGGTTGTAAGAGGGGGCAAATAATCTTCACCATACTCCTTCTTTTACGCTTTATTGCGGAAAGAGTGCTAGCTCCTTATGCATGCCCTTTGCAAAAGATATTTTGTAGAACCGTTTATTTCCCTTAGAGAAATCATTTACAAAAACACTGGCATTTTTAAATTGAAAGAGGCTTGCTCGTGCCAACAAATTACAGAAAAGACCTTTTCTGAAATTTTTAATTTGTAATCTCAGTAACTCATTAGTCGATTGAGTAGTGCTTGATATATCTTCTTAGGTGGCTTTCGAGTTCCCGACCATTTCCCAAAGAGCTACTTCCGGAACCTTCAAAAGAATTCCAATTACGTCACGTGGTTGCTCTGTACGAGGGTTTGGAAGATATTTTGGCCGAACCTGCCGCTGACACAGTCCAAAACAGGTATCGCATGGATCTTGCCCAAGATTCCAAAGTGGTAAGTCTGCCATAAAATTTAGCTAGGCCAAATACCACATCCATCTCCCTCATCTCTTCACTGTACGTTTTTCTCCTGCTAAATCCTTTTACCTGCCTAGAGTGGCCCATATGGAGCCAGTGCTTATCTCCGGTTTCTGTAGTGTTAAGCAGATGAGATTCATTGACTCTCCCTGGACGGGACACTAATCCATCGCAGGTTAGCCCACAGCAGAAGCTGGTACTCGTTTTACTGTCAACTTTGACGTTAACGAAGGTCAGACAATGTTCAAGCCAGGCTTTGAACCCAGGACCTTGTGGCTTGAAGGCATAGCAGTTTTCCTTCATAAGAGAATAAATTACAATACACTGTTTATGGCGAAGTATTTACCGAAACAGCTCCCAATGGCTCTATACTTTTGCTCTAAACGTCACCACTGCAGTAGACATATCCAAATGTACTCTAACAATGATAAAAATTTAAATTTGTAATTTTATTTTCTTTCACGGTTCTCCTTTTTCCCCTTAAGCCCTTCTTTTGATCACTTTACAGTTTTCTTGTCATTTCTTCCTTTCTCAATAATAGAATTAGCGATATGATCTATATTGTGTGGTAAGAATGTTGTATACTGGGAAAATACAGATCTATAGAAAAAATGAGAAGAGAAAGAGAACAACCTGTCTTCTACTTTTAACAGATCACAGGATGCGCGAACTCAAATGAAGAGGCTTCTCTCGGAGCTGTTGTCACGGCTCTACGCCGCTTTATTTTCCGCTACTTGCTGTCGGACAAATTCCAGTTGGACTCTTCCCAGAATGCAGCAGGGTATTTCAAGGATCCTTCCCTCTGGCCCATGGTGAGCAACGATGGAACTGCTGCCGAGGACTCAAGTAATGCGTTGGCAGAACAAGTTCGAAAGTATCTTCTTCCAGAACTCATTGTTGGTCGTGTGTATGCATTGATGAAACATTATTCCAGTATTATCAAGGTGATCTATCAATTTATCCAGTGTGATAGATGTATAGAATCGGGCTTTTTATCTATTTTTAAAATCAGTCAGAATCACCGGCTTTTTTGCCTAATGTTACGTGATACCTCTCAAAAGTGCTCATATCTGAAAGACTAACTCTTTGCACCGCAACGAGAGAAAAAGAATTACGTCACCGCAGACGAGAAAAGTGAACTGATTTTCCAACAGACAAGCTAGCTCACAATTGGAAAGGTGTTTAGAACTTGGAGGCGAGGAAGTTTGCATGCGTGTTAGAAAGAATTTGATGAAGAAGTGATAATAAAATAGTCATAATTAGAGATGAACGAAAGAGATATGTTTTGTTTATTGTTTGTTATTATTAACAAATAGATTCCATGTTGGCGTACACACAAACACATGGAATCTATTTGTTTTATACAACAAAAATTAAAAACTTTGTAATAGTGACATCAATCGTGCGTCTGTCCCCTAATAGATCATAAGCGACAACTAATAAAAAAGGGGAGAATAACTTGGGTTGTGAAATAACATCAAATAGATATTTATTAAGAATGAAGTCTTACAGAAAATTCATTATGTTTATTACCAACAGAGCCAAGAAGAAAGGCGAGCTCAAACACGAGCAGGTCTTGGCGCAAAGAGAACTGGGACGAGACCGCAGAAGAAGAGGAAACTGGCGGTTACGTTCGGTTAATAAAAGTCTTTGTGACTGCTGTTAATTAACAAAGCAATTTCTAAACGGTTTTAAGCTGAAAAGGGACAGAATCAAAGTAGTATTAATGCTAAATTACGGCTCCTACGAAAAAGGAACCTCAAGGGATTTTTTGTCGTACTTGGACATGATGATAATGTCACATTAGATTTTAAAGACTACTGAACCGGTATGCAGTAATATCGATTTAAAAAATTTAGTTCTAGTCTTGTCATATACTGAAAATTATATACTTTTTCTCGTGTATAACAAACTGTTGCTACTTAAATACGAAGTGTGATTATATACGGTTTTGGAATATACCGTTATGGGTAGAAATCACGAGAGTGAATTTTTGTGCTAGTTGCACATAGTTTTACGCGTATAAATAAAGGTAAAAACTACTAACCTAAAACTTGGAAAAGTTTTCCGGCGTTTCAAAATCCGCAAGATATTGATAATTAAAAAAGCTTTCGGAAACTTCCAATTTTTTGAAAAAAGGCCTATAAATAGACCACTTAACATAAACTACGGCCTCATATTTTATTTTATGGTTTAGTTTGCAAAGAAGTTGTCAATATTTAGAATTGTTATTTTTGTAGTTCTGTTAGAAGCTTAGACACATATGGCAGTGATTAATAAAAGCTGTAGATCCACTTGATACACGTTTCCATGGCATTTTACTTGGCAAACTATATAATATAGATTCTCGATTATTCCACACCTGAAAAATGCTGGGTGTATTTTGAGTATCACAGCTGTGTATAGTATGTGTAGACTTCGAACTATCTTAATGCTCCTAATTTTTTAACTGTTGCTCCGTTTACTATTGTTAAAGCCTCGTTGAGGATTTTTTTTCTTTTTAGTCCCAAATCATGAATCAGCAAGTTTCGAATTAGTGAAAAAGTCGATTCGCAAAAAAAGACTGACATTGTACACGAATGTGTGAAAAATGTCGGATAGACTTGCAAACAAGATTGCAACAATATGGCGGCCATCAACTTTCATCCTGATTTTCGTATATATTTCGGAAGAACTTCTGCTTAGATTTTTCGTTTCACGTATCGTTTTCAGAAAAAAACAAAATTTGAATTAAGAGCAAAAATTGAAAACAAATACATGTAAAACCCAGGGATTTATTTGGGTTGTTGAAGTTCTAAAACAAACCATAGTTTACAGTTGATTATATATCACAGCGTGATCCCCGCCTTATCGCGTCTCTTTTTAAAATATGTCTCTCTTTAATATGCCAGTTTCTCTAGCTAACGAGAAACCTGGCCCGAGATGACAAACATTCAGAAAGCCATTTTGCGCATGCGTCTGTCACTTGCATTAAAACATGACACTTTTATCCCCAAGGCCGACAAACCGTTTCTCAAATAAATTGCTGGCTGGGAAAAGCATGCAAATCGGGGAGGTTTTTCTAAAAATTTTATATGTTCACCTTTTCTGCAGTTTATAGCGTGGTTGCCGGTAACCCAAAAGTGTTTAGAGAATAAATCAAAATAGAGTTTAAGAAATGAGGAAAGCGATGCGACGACGACGGCAAATAACAATAGTAAACATAATAACTTCACGCTGAAACACATCAAGCCCAGTACCTCCGCGTTGTTGAAAGAAACAAAACGTGAAAAGACCTTTTTTAGAGTTCTTGAGACTACGAGGACGGGATAATACATGGCTAAACTATTCTCAGTCTTTGCTTTTGTTCAACGAGAAACATTTAATCCTTTTTTTACAAAGCTTATACAAACCAAGAATAAAGATAAAACCCTAACAATATACACAAAAGAGTAAAGAACAAATCCAAAATATATTGGCGTTGCCATGTCCCTAAAACGCTGTGACGTAGGAGAACACGTGAAAAGTGCTAAGAGAAATCGAGCAGAATCTGAGTTTTCTCTGCTTTTCTAGAATTCTATGTTACAGCGTTTTATATTAAGGAATAAAAGAGCATCGCGCGTGTTTCTAGACAATTATATATTATATAAAACGTTATGACGTAGGAAAACACGAGAAAAGTGTTGATAAAAAACGAGGCCATCCTGAGTGCTCTAATTGGCTATAGCCAAAAGCCAATCAGAGCACGCGTTATTTCGGGTTTATTTTTAAACAGTCGCTAAAGATTGTGTTGTATTAGACAAATACTGACTACTCTTTCCATATATAAGAAACTAAAAGATATTCCTTGTTTCTGTTTTCACGGCAAAAAACTCCTAAGAACTGTTCTTGAGCTTTTTTATATAGTTGCCGCAATTGTAACAAAACGTACTTCTTGCATGGTTTCACTTGAACTATGCCTTTTTTATTTTGTATGCATTGCTGCCCAGTAATGGGAGCCTACCTGAGAAATTTCCAAACTTGAATATTCTAATAAATAAATAAATAAAAACTACCTTTGTCTAATTTATTTAAAGTTCAGAAGTGGTTGGAAGAGCTTATGACCAACACACCATTACATTTTGAGTTACTTTTATAACACATTTATTATACACTTATACAGTAGATGGGCTTATAAACTGGGGGTTTTATATCCGGGTGGGCTTATATCGGGAACAATATCTTCGTTGGTGAATAATGGATGGGCTTAATCCTCGCAAGACCTCGCATTTCCTGAAAAATGCACAGGAAGCCCAAAAGTCACATGTTCAATCAAATTACCCATAGTGCTTTGTCATAGTCATCACATGGTCCTTTGATCAATTACTTAGTGTAAGACCTCACGAAATTTCCCGAAAAATGCAAGGAAGCCCAAAAGTGTTCAATCAATGAATATCTATAATTACAGTCTTGCTCCGATGTACATATGCAAAAGCCAACATATCTATCAACAACATATCTAGCAAAATTTCTATCAGCAATTTAAATTAGAAACTTGTATTCTAATTACAATTTAGAAAATGGTCTCAGCTAAGCAGCGCGCGCGTTTCATGGTTTCCATTTTCTAACGTAAAACAATAAATTTACAGATCTCAAATATTCTTTTAAAACCAAACCATGGGAAAAAAGAATAAGCTAAACCGTAAATTACACTCTTTTTTATAAGAACAACAAGGCTCAAATTTGCCAAAATTTAAGAACAAGCTCAGGCTGAGGATTGATAGCTAGAAACGTTTTTGTGGTAGAAAATTGACTAAAACATAGCGACACAGCATAAAACATAAAAAGATTCACTGTAAAGACTGTTCGACAAACAATGAAGATATTTTGCTTCTAAACTCAGCCGTACAATACATGTGTGGCGCAAGCCGTTTCATTTTCCAATACCTTGTTTTATTTTGTTTTTTTCTTTAATAAAAACTGCTCACAGAAATAAGAACAAATTAAGAATAAATTGAGGCTGCAATCGCCAAAAAATTAAGAACAACAAGGCTCGGCAAAATTTACTGGTTCTTATAAAAAAAAAAACGCGTGTAATGCAGATATAATTAGTTCTCATGTGACAAATCATAACCTTTTCAGAGTAAATAATGTCTCCTAAAAACCGCGAATGGGATACCGGCACGGGTGGGTCTATTAGAACTTAGTGAGGAATAAACCAATAGTATTACGACTATTACGGTTTGTTTAGTTCATACCCTGGAAAATACAAGAGGTCTCCAAGGTTTGTCAGTGAACTAGACTTCAAGGGAGGAAAACGCCGTCGACGGTGAAAAGTTTTGTAAATATTCAAACCAGGCAACGATGATTAGGAAAATGTCACCTGTTGGGTTTTTATGTTATTTTGTCATATTTTTGGAACTTTTTATAGTATTAGGTCACTGCTCAACAGATTGCATTTCGGTTTACTCGTTAGACAATGTCACTGTTTCAGACGACATTCCACGTAATGTAAAGACTGTATATACGAGAGTATCTTATGTGCAGTTTAAGGGAGTATGGGACCTTCACAAAAAAATTCTTCAAATTGCAACTTTTTGTGAAATAACCACCAGATTCCAAATACCTTTCCCAAATCTAGTCGAAAACACCAGTGTTTGGCTCTGCTGTTACCATAGCAACAGAGCCATCCTCTATATGTAAGCGCTAGGCACCGACCCTGAGAGGGATTTAGTTGTTTTAGTATTTACCAAATCAGTTAGATAAAAATGTTTTTCTCTTTAAAAATAGGAAACGTGTATTTTTTTAAAGTTTCTTTTTATAACACACGCGCTCGTTGTCACATGACAGTACAGCGTTGGGTGTTGATGCAAACTCAGAAAAATTCTCAATCTTAATCTGTTTACGTGTAATCAGTCTAAACTGACCAGCCAAACGTTAAAATTTTGGCGTGTTTTACATTTTCTGCCTCAATCAACACTTAAGTTTTCTCTTCTGAAATAAGACGCCATTTTGACTACCGCCTCAAAATCAACTAATAGTCTTGGATATTGCGAGTTACGGGAGCCAATCAGAGATCTCGAAAACGGATATCGGTTGCTTTGGTAAATACTAATTGGGGTTACACATACCAAGGTAAACCATATTACCGCAGTTGATAACACCACGTAAAAACTACCTTGGCTCTTAATTTACCCCGGTGCTTTTCGGTTTTACACGAACGATCCACAATGACACATTACACTTGGTTCAGGCCTTTGATATATCTTGATATCATGGTATCTCACCAGCCGTCAAGATCTGTTAGTTATTTTATCTTCGGTTCTTAGACAAACATGCTCACTAGCTCGGTTCTGTCATGGAAAATGCTTTTGTTCTTTTGGATGTATTCAAAGAAATTTACAGCGGTGAATTCAGCTTGGGAAACCGTCGGTGTAACAGTTTACAGTTACTTACCATGGAAAAAGATCTCTTTATGATGGTAAACAGGTTATGTGTGATCTCATGTTAATGGTGTCTTGAGAACCTCACAGTTCCTAAAACTTTTGCTATACAACAGGATGAGAAAATCTATGTACAACATCGGCTTCAGGAGAATGCAGCGCTTGTGTGGGACTTGATTGTAAATCGGGGTGCGTGGTGTTTCTTGGCCGGGTAAGACTCATGCAGTTCTGTTACTGATATCTTACTCCACAAATGCTTTATTAAATATCTGATGTTTACATTTCTTTTCCTTGCAGTAACTCTAAGAACATGCCCATGGACGTCACGGATGCACTTAAGAAAATCTTTATGACAGTAGGGAAAATGAACGAAGACGAAGCAGAACATTTTTTTAAAGAACTAGACAGAACGAGACGATTCCAAAGCGAAACCTGGGCTTGATTCATTCTTATAAAAACGTTTAGGGCTCCGAAGTAATGAAATAAAAAATATTGCAAATTCAAATAAACGGCGGTAAAGAGAAGCAGTCTTTGTTCTTCCCCACGAATGTTGTTAAATTGTGTCACGCAGCAAAATTATGTTACCACGTGGTAACCCTTTGTGGTGCGCCTTTGTTTGCGATTACAGGGACTTTAAGAAATGAGGACGGCGACGTCAACGACGACGGCGCGTAGAAAATATATTTCTGATTTACTCTTTACTTCTTTCTGTGGATCATCAGATTTTTGTTTTTCCGCCTTCAGCTTTGTGAACAGAAAAAGAGTAAAAGTTTCTCCTTGAAGATAAGTAAATACTGAGAACATTTTTGTTATCACGTCCACGTCGCCCTAACAACTTCAAAAAAGGTCTTTTCACGTTCTGTTCCTAGGGGGAACTACGTACAGGTGGTCAGCTCAATGCATTCCAACGTGCGGTTATTGTATTTACTATTGTTCTTTGACCTTATCGTCGGCGTCGGTGTCCCGCATTTCTTAAACTCCCTATTAGGGACTTTAAGCAACTACGACGGCAACGACAACCGATCAGAAAAAAATATATTTCTGATTTGCTCTTTACTCCTTTCTTCGGGTCATTAGGATTTTGTTTTCGCCGCCTTCAGCTTTGTGAACAGAAAAAGAGTAAAAGTTACTCCTTGAAGATAAACCGACAAATACTGAGAACATTTTTGTTATCACGTCCTCGTCGTCCCAAGAACTTCAAAATAGATCTTTTCACGTTCTGTTTCCAGCGACAACAACGTGCAGGTGCTCGGCTCAATGCATTCCGACGTGCGGTTATTGTGTTTACTATTGTTCTTTGCCGTCGCCGATGGCCTCGCCGTCCTCACTGCTTAAACTCCCTAGCATTGATGAGGAAAACATAATATACGCTTAAAAACATTGTATGTTGTGTATTTCACATGGTGATTATGATGAAATAAACACATACGTTCTTAAAAGCATTAAAACCTCATAAAGATAAAACAAAATAAATCCTAGGGAAAACAAAATTTAGTAGCTGAACACAAGAATTGTAAACTAAACTTTCGTTTCTGTCAAGAGACTTGGTTTTGAGAATGACCCAGGTCACATGAGATGTGACTTGATAAGTCTGTTCCAAATTAGCGTCAGGTTGTTTCGGCCGCCATCCCTGTTGGGGGTGGGTTTGTAGGTCCTAATGTAAATGGCCTTCCTGGCCTGGCAAAAAGGAGGTCCTAGAGATGTTCCACCCCGACAGGGTCGGACCTTAGCGGCAAAAATGGAGGACACAGAAATGTTAAACCTGGGCAGGACCTGACTTTAAACCCGAAATTGTGATGGTGGCAGTTAGAGTACTCGGAATCTTTGCTGCGATTCCGACAAAAGAGATAGGGGAGCCGATTTGGACAGCTTCTGTTTCAAAAACGGGCTTGACCTGGATAAAACCATCGCACTTTCTCACTCCCTTCTCCTCTGCCCTCCGGTATTATGATATGCGTTCATTAATCATTTTATACCCAATCTTCCACACTTACAGCTTCTCCAAAGCAGGTAGATTTGCAAAGGCTGAATGTTCCACATTCTCAATGGCGTTCTGTTTAAACCAGCTGTTGATAGAAAGATAATAAAATCAGATTTACTACAACGAGCTGCTTTTACCTGGGCACCAGAAGGAAAGAGAATGGGGGAGAGGGGTCATCTTAGGGACACATGAACATGGTGCCCATTACTCCTGGAAAACTCCTGGAATTTGGAAATTTGCTTCTAGGGCCCTGGAAAACTCCTGGAATTTGGAAATTTGCTTTTTAGGGCCCTGGAAAACTCCTGAAAAAGCAAATACTTTCACTGTACTCCTGGAAAACTCCTGGAATTTTGTGGAAAATTTTTCAAAAGTTTTATAAACAAACCAAAATATACCAGTTGCTACTATTGTGGTAGAAATTGATATTGAATTTACTTGATATCGTTTTGTTTTTGCCAAATTCTCCCAAACTGCTTATATAGGAAGTATGGAACTCAGTTGGGAGAATTTAACAACACATCATTTGTCGTGCTTGGGGCTTAAAGGGTTAACAAATAAAACATTTTCTCCATGCCTTCATAGCTTGGTGAAAACCAAGGAAAATGTTTGGGAGAATTTGAGACACAGTCGAGGATTTTCACCTGCTCAAGACTTCTCACAAACTTTGCCAAGGCTTTCACCAGCTTTTGAAGGCATGGAGAAAATGTTTTATTTCTTTTAGAAAATTAATTATAGTTATTTTCGGACTTATCAAAGAGTAACTAAGACATTAAACGAATCAGAAATAGTTCTTTAAATTCTCAAAACTTGTGGACAGCCACTTGAATCGTAGTGCTATGAAAGCGCAGTGGTCATCCATTCAGAATGCATGTACTATCTCTAGATCTGAATTATTTTATAAAAAAAAATTGTTAAGAAGATAAATTGCCCATCTGTTTTGGATGAAGTGAAATGGAAGGTTGGCAATTTTTTTTGTGTTTTCATATCATCATCTTACTTTTCCTTAGTAATAATTATATATTAACCCCCTACAATTTTTATAAAATGTATATTTATTTTTGGTAATGAGAAATAAAAAAATGATCAGGATAAGTAAGCAGTTAAAGATAAATTCTCCCAAAATGTTTATGTATGTATGTAACTATGTAAACTATGACTTATTTTGCATAATGTAGACCAGCTTGATATAAATCCTTTTTTATTCATAATTATATAATTATTATGAACAAAATTATAAACTTTACTCAGACAAACCTTGACTCAGAATGCATCTTATATAAAATAGAGAACAAGAGTCTAACTCTTTTACTTGCCTTGTGCCACTCAAAAATGTTGCTGTGGCCTTAAGGTGTCCTTCAACAATTGCCTTATAAATATAACTTGCATTATTTAATTTGGTGCCCTCTCTTTTCAAAAGATGTCAAGGCCAAAGTTAGAGAGTTCAAGGTTTGTCTATTAAAGACTGTTTATGGCAGCTGTACATGTAGTAATAGTTCATAAATGTAATTTAAATTGGAAACCAAACTAAATGTGGGATTCAGTTTGAAACTGAATTATATACTAGATGAAAGAAAATCTGGTAAAAATGAAATAATATATCTTTGGCTTTTGTGTATCTATAAAATGGCATAATGTTGTTGTGAAATACATTAATTTACAGTGCTGCAGAAAGAAAACATAGAGGTTTCTTTGTTGAAAATATCCAAAAGGCAACTTATTTCCTCCATTTCTATTTTTAAAAACCTAATTATGTACTTGTCATCTTCAATTTTTTTTGTGTCACAAGACAGGTTAATCTTGTGTTTATTTGTGTCACAAGACATGCAAGATCATTGTCTCAGCTTGATCTCAGGTTACAGAGAAAGCAGTGGTCTTGCAGAGATTTTATTGTGCAATTTTCAGTGAAATCCACAGCAGGGTCACCAATCTACACTCAAAGCTTACATCTGTCTAAGAATATTTGTTCCAAATTTCTTGAGTTTAAATTATTTCCAGGTGGGTTGGATTTATTGTTTCTTTACATTTTAACTTCCTAAAAGATATTTTGTTTTCTATTTTTTTTATTTCCTGTGGGAAGTTTATTCACCCAGGCTGCAGCTGTGCTTTAACAAATTATGGTCTTCATATAAAAAATAATATAGTATCACAGTTTAACTTACATTGTTGTCATCATAAGATGAATGGTTTATAAATTAAAAATGTATTTTAAAAAGCATATGTATTATGAAATTTTCTGTATAAAGATTCAATAACTAAAAGACATTTAGCAATCCAGTTAATTTATAAGTTATGTTAGAGACCAGATGCTTTTAGTAAGGATGACATATTGGTTTATGTTGTTTAAATGTGAGATAGTTGTGGAACATGCACTGTAACTAAAGGCTCATCATTTAACTAGTTTAAAATGTGATGTTTAGTAATAAATACTTTTAATAATTATAATATTGGCATCCCAATAAGGGCATGTATAAAGTGACTTATTTTCATCTTCATTGTTTTGTCAGCATTCAGAACCATTTTATATTTATTAGTTTTTATAATTTAATAAGGTGAGGAGTACATATAATTTTATTTGGTTTCTTCGGTGGTGAAAAATCAGTTTTATACAATAATGGTTTTCCGGCCTGTAACCCAAGATGAGATTTTAAAATTTATATTATAATGAATATATTTCAATTATTTGTTTGGATTATTTTAGTTAATTACATGTTCTTTTCTTTTTAACAAAGAAAGAAGCTTAATATTTACATATGCAAATTGCAGCTGCAGCTGCTGTATCATTGAATATTCAGAGTGAAGGCAGTCCCTATATATTATTCATCAGCTGTAGTCTCAGACACCATTTTGCTATTGTTTTCGTTTTGGATTTTACATTCAGGGAGAATCTGCTAGCAGTTTCAGTCAGAGCTAAAACATCTTGAAGTTGTATATTCATGATTGCCATCAATTATCAAATAGAAAAATCGATTTGCTAGAGAGAATCTTTCATTTTCCGGCAGTGTGTGTTTAGCAATATCTGAGTCAAGTTGAATTTTCTTGACATCATTACCAACCAGGTCAGGTTTAACAAATTTATATTTCTACTGCTCATTTGTAACAGCTCATGTACACACATAGAAATTACATACATAAACTCTATTTTAACTCAAATA
>JAODFW021018706.1:0-17265 GCA_027575235.2 Palythoa mutuki | reverse complement strand
TAGGGGAGGGGCCCCAGGGGCTTATCCCCCCCCCCTCCTCCCCATATATTTGGTGTCACTATTATGAGATTTTGCATACCTCATCTCAAGATTTTCTTTTAAAACTTAAGCATTTTAGTGAAAACATGCAACTGTTTAGAGCGCTCAATGAGATTGTTACGGGAGTTAAAGGGGGCAGTTCACCATAACTGGTCTGATTGAAAATGATTTCTGGTTTCACCCCTGTAACACAGACTGTCATTTCAATTTTTTATATAACAGTCACCGTGAATCAGTTGTTATTCATTACCTTTGCTTGCACAAAATCCAGCGTCTGATAAGTGTGCATTTCTGTGTATGTCATTCTGACCTTGGCTGTTTGAAGATTTTTCTAAAGAAAAAAATTGTTAAGTGCTGCGCTTTAACATGTTTAGTATTACCACAACTTCTAAAGATATAGCATATGAAAGTATAAATTACATAAAATTATATAGTAGTACAGGTACTTGAAGATGTCCTTCCTGGATCGAAATTAAGCATCAAGAGTAACATGTTGAAATAGTCTGATAAAGGTATTTGATTGAAAAGAAGATTTGAAAAACTTTATTACCAGAATATATAGGAGAAAGTCCAAAAATGATATGATGCAGATCCAGAAGATAAGGTCATGAACCAAGATGGCCAAAAAATAAATTTTGCTAGTTTGAATCACTGTAGAAAAAAAAACAATTTCACCAAAGTCAAAAAATTTTCACAGAAGTACTTCAAATTGTTATTATGTTGAATAACTTGAGCCAAAATTATTACTAAATGTAGTTGCACTTTAATGAATCACTCAGAAAAAGTAAACCTAAATTCACCCCTAATAAAAAAGCAATTGCTAATTAAGAACTATATTTTCCCCTCATAAGGCATACAAACCTCATAGTCTCTGAAGTCCCCTTTATTCTTGTTTGTGCGTGAAACAAACTCATTGAACTCATCAAAACAAGCTTCTGGTCGATAGATTTGAGATGGATCTAGCAAACTAATCTGCGAACATGATGATAAAAACATTGCATGCTAAATTCTTCACGTAAGACTGTGTTTTCCTGGCCTTGGTTCCTCAAAACCCCTATTAGCTAATACATGGTGCTCGCTGACTAATGATAACAAAATTCCAGGAGTTTTCCATGGTAGAAAATAATTACGGTTATATTTTTCCAGGACCCAATCACACAACCAAAACAATTAACGTGCAGTTCTTCAGCTTTCCGGCTGAAGCAAAACGGGACCAAAATGACCAAAATCCCCAGAAAAAAATTCCTGAAATTGAGTCTACACTGATAAAATGCAAAAGGTACAATCATGAGTCAGATGCTTCTGCAGGTTTTGGTTTGTTTATAAAACTGTTGAAAAATTTTTCCACAAATTCCAGGAGTTTTCCAGGAGTAGTGGGAACTATGTAGCAAATACTGATGGTAGTGCATTATGTTAGAACAGCTTCAAATTGATAAAAAAAAGTATGACTTTGACTCTCGGCTGGGCCCAATAAACATTCAGCGTGCAAAAACCATTTAATGTTGAAGCTTATCTGGTTTACGCGAGTTGATTCAAACAAATTAAATATGGCGCAAGACTGCAAATGGCAAATCAATCAGGCAAAGCAAAAATGTTCAATGAAATCTGCCAGATGTCAGAAAAGTCTGGAAACGGAAAAATGAAAACATCTCGGGAGAAATAATGAGAACGAGGATGAATTACCACGGATGAAGAAAAAAATGGAATGTCGAAAACAAAACAACTTCTCGGCATGTAATGATATTTTAAGAAAGTGTTATTGAAAGGAGTGTCATTTGGATGAAGCAGAAAAAATGAACGGCGTCATGTCCTCCAACAATAAAAATTCCATCAAACTCTTACGTTCGATAACAACGTGGAATTCATGGCGTAAGACACCCGCTTCATTCTCGACTGCACACTGATAGAGCCCGCTGTCCTTGTGTTTAGCGGGATTTAGTGTCAACCAACTGCCCTGGATAATCGATATTCGTTCGTAAGGAAGTTCGTCGTTGTACTTAAACCACAGAACTTTCGGTTGGGGAAAACCGCCGACAATGCACTCCAGGGTCAGCGGGCGCCCTTCAATAGTTGATATTTTGGCGCGTGGGCGCGTCTTGAAATACGGCGGGACTAGGGCTGAGTTGGGTGAAGCAAGGACGAGAAAAAACACAGTTAGGTTAGAATGGTTAGACAGTATTTGTCGTTTGAAAATCCTTGGTGAGTGGAAAAAGCTCACCTGAGATCTTTTAAGCGAGCGATTTTTCCCCATAGTAATTTGCTTTAATTTTGATAACTTGTCTTTTTTGGGGTTAAATCACAATTGTTGATAAATATATACTAACCAAAGGGCTCCCACACCCAATATGTATAATTTATATCTCTGCTTAAAGTGTTGATACGAGGATGATACAACAGACACGATAGCAAGCAGACAAGTAAAAGCTTCGACACGTGGACATCGCGATCGGGGTGACGATCAGTATTAGATAGTGTCCAAGTTTGTACTGCAGTTTCATTTGGAATATGTGAAACAAAAACGCAGACTTTGAGCTGAAAAATCGTTGATGATCGATATTCATTTTTTACTCACAGGCGAGCAATTCTCTGTGATTAGGTGCCCTGCTTTTCGCTCTTCTCGTATTAATGGTGCGGGAGCGCGATCGCGCGCCTCAAACGACAAGCACTGGTTAGACACAAGTCAATAACTTGCTTAAAATTCGTCAACCATAAACTCGCCCAATACTTGGAAACAACTTCAGACACTTGGAAAACAAATCCTTCGTGCTGGTAGGTATACCAAAATATCCTATACTGATGTTTTTACACGAGTAGCCAAATATTCAGTGGAACAAAATGACTAAAGCAGAAAAACTAGGAGCACTTTAATTCTTGAACTCCATCACTTCACGCCCGAGTGAAAAATATGTAACTGTGTACAACTTCATTCTCTAAACTTTGTCAAAGGAGATTTGAAAAAAGACAAACAATTTTACTGTTGATAAAACATTTTCTTTCCATCAGTATCACACTTACGTCATTCACAATCGACCGCAATAGAAATATATCCTATTCAGATTCGAAAAATATTCTGGCATTATGACAATGTAAATTGAAACAAATAACCACATCCTCGGACTCGGACTTTAGTGTGTATACACAAGGTGAGAAAATAGGTGCAAATATGTAACCACAAGATCATTCCTTTAAATTTAAAATAACAAGTCTAGCAAAACCTGTCTAAGAAGATAAAGACACGAAAATTCAACATTTAAAAATCTTATCTGAAGACGAAGTAACAGTTAAGATACGGGAACACTAAATGATTTATATCATGCTACACATCTCTTTCAATACAGAATATGGCATAAATTAACTTTGGTAGAGATCCGATTTTTGTAAAGTTTTTCTGGTAACTGTCCATGTAGATTAAAACTCTAATTCAGTTGAGTCTCTAGTGACCTCGCCTAATCGGACGAGCAATTTGTACTTAAAAATATTCGCCATTTCTTAGAAATAAAATGTCGATTAAGAGAACTCAATAACTAATATTGACAAGAGTACAATAACTTAATATCACCCTCGATGTTTTTTGAAGAAGTTAAAAAACACACATCTGACATTACCATGACAACGAATAACAAAATGACTTCGTGACGAAATCTTATATGAACAAGAATAAAGACCGCTTGTCGTAAAAAAACAAACAATGATATATTAAATTTCGATTGCTTTGGCTTTGAACAAATGCGTTTAACAAAACGGTTGGTGTTGTTGTAAGAATTTTGAATCAAGGTCGAGTTTTTTTAGACAAATGTTAAAATGTTTCAGTTGTGAATTAAGTCACAACACCAAAGGTTGAAAAAAATAAAATATTTAACTCAACTTTCGCCCATTAAAAGAACTAAATCTGAATTGCTTGAATTGAGCCCGACGTTGATTGCGTAGGCGAGGTTCATTGTTCGTTCAATAATTGGAATTATTGTGGTTTCAGAGTTCGTTTCAGAAAAAAAAAATTAAAGGCGTTTGTTAGTTTACAGAGTTTAACATTGGCTTAATCTCACAGTTGTACATATTTCACAAACAAGATCGTTATGAAATTTCATACGCTTAGATGAAAAATATTCGACAAAATATCTCAACTCAGAATACTTGTGGTATCAACATTCTTTCACTCACAACTGAATCACACACGGAAGAACAGTAAGGTCTATTCCAGCTCTCACATAGCTCAGTCGAAAGCAAAGCTGTTAAAAACTTAATCTTTAACAGACAAATTAATCACAGCTTTCAACTTGCAGTTTTATTACTATTTAAATCATCTAAATACTTTTTTGTACTTTGTAAAACAATGAACAAAAAGGTGTCAACACGACTTGCGGTTCGTTTCCAGCCTCTCACAAAAGACTGACTGCTCTTTGATAACGAAGCCTTGAAGGCGAGAATGTTGAGCTTAAATTTCGATCGCATTTAAGTGCTACAAACCTCGGCTATTTTCCGTTACTACTCGTGTGCGTTTTATTTTTAAACTTGCTAGGAGCACAAGCCAATAATATAGAAAGAATGTATAAGTGATTAAAATTTGCGTATGAAAAGAATATTTCGGTCTTGTACAAAAGTTTGAAAAGGTTATTACACGCCCTGGCTTAGCGTGCGTAGAATACAAAAGTGCGGTGGCGAGATATTCTAATCCAGAGCAACACCACATCATCTCGAACACTGCAAACAGCTTGTAGTCGTAGATTTAAGAACCTAACGTTAAAACCATGGGAGACTAACGTTAACTTATCATGAAATAATAAAAGCGAACTAAAGTTTCATTAACAACAAACCGTTTTTAGTTAAACCAGTAATTACCAGAGGCTGATTGATTGCCGCACTTTCGACAAATATTCAAATTTTAAACAAAGATTGATCCAATAGCGGATGCTATCACCGATGTGTAAAATCTCTACCATTCGCGAATTAAGCACACAGCTGAACAATTCTTTCCTCGGAAGTTAACCAAAACATTTTGCTTTCAAAGAAATAAGCCACTTGAGTGATCAAATCTGATAGTTTTCTTTCTCGTTCGTTTTGATAGAAAACCTTTTCTTTTAGTATTCTAATACCAAGCCCGAGATAAAACGAACTCGTTCAACAGTTTCGGATAATAATTATTTCTTAACGCAAAATTTTTAGGATGGCACCCATTTAGTAGCGGAAAATAAAACGCAATACAATACTTTTTTATTTTACTGAAGTAGAAAAATCTTTTTCGGAAATGCCACAGACTCACCTGGTGATAAACTTAAGGTAAGTCTGACAAAGCGCTTTGATCACATCCTGGCTGAAAAAGACAACTGCAGGGACTCTCTTTGGACTAGTAAAATATTCATTTCAAGGAATCAGATGCCAAATATTAACGCCAGGCTGTGTGTTCAAAAATTCTTGATTTTATTAACTTCTATTTAAAGTATAGTAATATACCGCATTTAGATTTTGACAATTTTGTTGATGAAATACTGTATTAGGGCTACAGCTGTGAATAAAACGGATAAGATTTCCAAATTCTTTTTATTCTTTAATCTAAAGTGAAAAGTCGGCTCACCTGAATTTCTTTTGTTTTTACCCCAATTTCTAAAGCGAAAGAAAATGAAGAGTTGACTATTTTAAATAAAATATATGGAATATATTTTCCCAACCCCAAAAATCTGCGCGCGCCTTCTGGCGATATTTGCTGTTTAACTCGTTCTAGATATCTGCTGATCACTGAGTTATCTAAAGGCAACAAGCGCCATGCAACTCACCTTTAACTTTGAGTACAACTGGAGTTCCCTGTCTGAAAACAGTACTGGACTGTCCCGACTGCATTATCTTGCACCTATAAATCCCTGCATCACTCAGTTTGACGTTAGAAATAAGAATGGCCGAGGTATTGACCATATGTAGCCGTCTCGAGTAGCGTTTATCCACGTGGGGCTTGAAGTTCATAAACTTGATAAAGATGGAACTCTTCGAGCCGTTCATTCTCCACTCTATTAAATTGATTGACTGGCCCTTGCTGGCTACATCACAGTTTAATATAACATCGGCTCCAGCCTGTGCGTGAATCACATGAGGTGGTCCCTTGCCTTCTCCGGGGTCGCTACTCGACTGAGCGGAGGCTGAAAGTAGATTTGAATGACTTCCACTTAGAATCATACTTACAAACTAACTATTCCGCTTACAATAGAGTTTTCAGATTCTATGAAACATAGTGAACAGTGAAAGTGACACGAAATTTCCAAAGAATGAGTGAAAAGAGTAGAATGTAGAACAATGGCGCGGTTTGTCTTCCATTACAAGCTTTTTAAAAATAAGAACCAGGCTTATTGTTCTTAATTTTTTGGCGACCTCAGCCTCATTTTGTTTTTAAAATGTTCTTATTTCTGTGTGCAGTTTTTATTGAAGAAAAACCAAAACTAAACAAGATATTGGAAAACGAAATGCCTTGCGCCACACATGTATTATTATTGTACTGCTGAATTTGGAGGCGAACTACCTTCATTGTTTGTTGAGCAGTCTTTACAGTAAATCTTTTTATGTTTTATGCTGTATCGCTAAGTTTTAGTCAATTTTCTAACACAAAAATATTCCTAGTTATCAAGCCTCAGCCTGAGCTTGTTCTTAAATTTTGGCAAATTTGGGCCTCGTTCTTATAAAAAACGCGTGTGTAAATCTTATCTATAAAGTATCCGTTACTTGTTCCCTAAAATGACCAGGCTCTCAAATCATACAAGGAAACCTTGTTTACATAAAATTATAAACGTGTAAAACATGATACACTTAAACGAAGCAAATTATTTACCGCGACTCTGTTTTAATCAAATCTTCGGGAACATAGCCGCGTTTCAAGGTGTGCCAGATATTATCTCAAACTGGGACAATTAGGCAATGTTAATGTTCAACGCACGGAGGTCGGTTGATGTTAGTCAAAGCAAAAATAATCAAGCAAATGAAAACTTTAAGCTTACAGGGGATATCATAACTAATATGAAATTTTACGGTGCAAAGCGAAGTGTTTCGCGCTTATATAAAATAAACCCGTCTGCGGTAAAATTGAAAGTAGCGCTTCACTTCCAGCTAAGGTGAGAGCTTTGTGGGAAAGCGAAACAGCACCACTCGCGCGTGGCAAATATTACTGAATAAATTCATCACGGCGCTACGTTAAATAAATTACACAGGGTTTGAAACCCCAAATCTTTCTTCTTCGTCGACGTGAATTGCTGAACATTATTCGATTGAAAAACATAGTTGAGGAGCTGTCATTTAGAGTTGAAGGGAAAATGATATACCAACCATCGCTGTTCCAAACGGTTTTACTTACCTTGAGTTAGGGAGCAAGTTAAACAGATCACCACCAGTCTGATCCAAGTCATCTTGATATATCTTCTGAAAAACGCGTGTTACAAAAAACAGTTTATTACGACATCAACATTTCGGAACATTCAGAGAGAAATGTACTTTTCAACTTGCCAAGACAGCTTAGAAACTTACACATAACTGTGAAACGAACAAAAGTCTACAATGCGCATACTCAATCAAGCGTAGAGTTTCTAGATTAAAAATGAGCAACAGCGAGCGTGATCAAATAACAAAAGAGTAGTCGGGGTGACGTATAGCCAATCAGAACACGGGATTTTGTTTTCCTGCTGATAGCGTAATTGATTTTTTGACAAGCTTAATTAGTCAACCTGAATCTCTTGCTGCTGTCTTGAGCTATAAAACATTTATTTATTTTCATTGTAAATGAATAGAAACTACAACTTGGCAAAGTCGGCCGTTACGGTGTAGTAGCGAGTTTATACTAAAGACTGTAATTGTGGCGGGTACACAATCGCTCCAAGCAACATCAAACCGCAGATTTAGTTTCTTTGTTGACTGCAGCTCGAACAAAGCCGACTTGATAATTTTATTTTAAACCAAGGAAGTGAAAGAATTTTATTGTAATAGGGTCAAACGGAAAGAATACCGTTTCACGCTATTTCACAGCACATTTACAGGAGAGGTCGCTTGAAAAGAAAGTGATTTGGGCAATCGGAGATATAAAAACAAGTTAAAACAATAACGACTAAAATATTGGCTGCAGGAAGCTCTTTTAAACGCAAAACTTGCAAAAAGTTTGTGGAGCCGCAAGTTGCTCATCGTATCCTGGCTGCCTTAAAACTCCGAGTATATTTATCAAATTAAATAAAACAACTATGAAATAAAGTTTTAAAACCGTCCAAGACTGCTGGGAGGCGAAATTCTTTATTAAGCAAGCTAAAAGCAAGCGAGACGGAAACCTATTGACTTTTTCGGCTTTACTAGCACTCTTCAATTTTTTAAAAATCCAAGAACGTTCCTATGAAGTGTAGCAAAGTTCAAATAAATTCTAATGGAAAAAAGTTTTATCTGCTTTAGCGTCAAGCCGACTGGGACAAATACTTTGATAATAATCGGTCGTGGTATGAACCTATTACGGAAACGTTAACCGCAAAATGGAAAGAATTAGAACATGAAAAGTTATTTGTGGCCAAAGCATATTTATTTCTATTCACTATTGTTTTCACAAGCGGCTGTTGCACTTTACGTGCGGGTGTTTTCAATGACAAAGCGATAAATAAGGCCAGCCTTTTCACAAAACTGACAAAGGTGGGACAAAGAAGTTGTTTCTTAATTCTCTAAATGCCCTGGAAAGGAAACAAGACCCGTGTCATCTAAATAACAGTTTTACAAAAATAGCGCGTTTAATCATAATGGCTATATTAGACTTTCTTCGGGGATGCTTAGCGCGCTAGCGCGCTGTCTGTCACAAAGAGATTGCACTTTGATTGGTGGCTTTCAAGTCAAGGGCGTACCTTGCTATAGTGCTGGTGCTTACCTTCCAATACGGTCCTATACGCAAAGTATGCTACTGTTTAGTATAAAAATTTGTCATCATTCGTGGCGCAACGTAAGAAAAAATCACAATAAAAACGTTTCTTGACATATATAATAAATCTCTTGTGTACCTTACAAGCTCAGGGGGCGCCTTGATGCAAGTATTCACTATTTAACAATTAGTCGCCGAAGGCGCCGTGATTATCGGCGAATAGTACACTAGTGATTATTTCAAAAAGGAAAAGATACACATTTTTAAAAACAAAGAAAAAAATTATTTCAAGCGAAAGCGCGCCGGCAGCCATTTTGGATAATCGCTGGAGGTGATCAACTGATCATCGTCTGATAGTCTGAGTTTGTCGAGCAATCAGCGCGCGCGATTTTGTATAATCACCTATGTATTTATACGACAGCCGTATAGGAGTGCATTACAGTGATTGCAAACTACAGTTACTTTCTAGCTGAATATAGAAGACCAGTTGGAAAGCTTCGTCTCCCTTAAATGATCTTTTATATACTAGGCTTATATAATAATAACTGCTGAATCTGAATGAAATAAAAATCGTGCATGTATAATGTTGTTAAGCCAATTTTTAACCTCTTAAAAGAAGACGTAAATTGAAGACGTGCTCTACAAAACGTTTTAAAGGTTCATATATTTTATGGTCAATGTCCATAAACGATTTTAATCAATATATCAAGTATCGTAACAGGACAGAGACAGAAGGAAGTCACCACTTTCAACAAATTAATCTCTTATTCTGTAAGTTTGTAATTGTAGCAGACGAAGCGTAGACTGTCGTTCCCAGTGCATGTGATGAGCGCGTGCACTCAGAAAAAAACACGAACAAAAAATTCTTCGACGGTTAATCCGGGTCATTCTTACCTACCGCCTTGCACGATAGAAACACGAATAGAAATATATATTATATTATATTTTTATCTTCAAAAGAAACACGAATGTCAAAAATCTTGTCTTCTTTACATCTCAAGCTTTGTTTTTGAAAAGTTCTCTAATCGTTAACGGAAAAGATATTTTATAGATGTTTTTCAGTCTGTTACTACTTCTACTCAATCCTTGGTGTATGTGATATTTGCAAGACCAGACAAGGAGACACTCACTCAGTCGCTGCCATGCAAAGTGTGCCGATCACACGAAAGTCGAAAGATACAGAGACACAGGACTGTGTACCGGCTGACAGGATATGGAAATGGATGATAAAAAGATGAAAAGATAATGGCAATCAATCATTTCTGTCGAGATCTTAAGAGAAAAAAACAACCACAAAAACTTGCAGTATTCATATCTCAAACCTAGGAAACTATTATCTCTCAACCTGTTTGATGATGGAGGCACCGCCACTAATCTGAATGAATTATGAGCAAACAGAGCGTATCGTGTGCCATTTAGAACTGGTCACCAATGATTTCCAAAACACAATGAGTTTGAAAAAATGCCTCGGGATTTTTGTGATGGTACTTTAACAGCTTTCTGCGGTATTTGAATGAGGACGGTTTGTTTAGGAGCGTTGACAAATATGAAATGCTGAGAACCTGTTACAAATGAAATCAAGAAACAATTCTGTCCTAGAAACCACACCGTATGGACCAAACCAAAGTCAAAGGTCAGTTCGTCAGTTCCCAAATTTAATTTGTGCTAACGCATGTCTTTCGTGAAGCAAAGTAAGCAAACACGCTTTTTACAGAGTTGCAACCAAAATTTACCTGTACTGCAAACCGAGCGCCCATGCGGAGTGAATACGGACTGGATCTTAATCTCATAAACTTGTCGACATCCTTTTAAACTTTAAAGACTACAAAATAGGACTTCTTGTCCTCACAACAGCCTTGTTGGCGAAAACGTATTAAATATCAAAAAAATTTAAATCCTGTATTATTGTCATGACTCTAGCCCGGTGCCTTTACCCTCGTGACTCAAGTCCCGTAAACTGATATCTGAACAGATAAACCCCGTGCGCCGTGTATTTTCATAAAGTCTCATCCCCAGTTTCAATAAGCGTTGCGACAGGCCGGGATGGGCTGGGCCTTATGAGGGAGTGGAGCTCAGTCCTCTGCGGGCTCCTTTCCAGAGAGCCTGACTTTCACTGGTAAGTAAACCTTTCACACACAGACATTGTACAGTTGTCATGTTTGTGACATGCATGAACAAGACAATGCACGCTTTTTTCATAAGAACCAGTAAATTTTGCCGAAGCTCATTGTACTTAATTTTTTGGTGATTTCAGCCTCAATTTGTTCTCAATTTGTTCTTATTTCTGTAAGCAGTTTTTATTGAAGAAAAAACAAAAAAAAAAAATTAAGGTCAAGGTATTGGAAAATGAAACGCCTTGCGAAACATGTATTGTACGGTTGAATTAGAGGCGAACTACCTTCATTGTTTGTTGAGCAGTCTTTAAAGTCAATCTTTTTATTATCTTGTATCGCAAAGTTTTAGCCAATTTTCTACCACAAAATTTTGACTAGTTATCAAGCCTCAGCCTGAGCTTGTTCTTAACTTATATTAGTAGTGTTCTTAATTTGTTCTTATATTTTGGCAAATTTGAGCCTCGTCACTTTTTCTTATAAAGTTGTTCTTATAAAAAAACATCGTGTAGCGCCAGGAGCTTTTAAAAAAGTGCTGCAAAGTCAAAGGTTTAAAAATGCTGTACAAGCACGACGACAGAAAATTTTAAAACAATGCCAGGCTCAGACAAGTCGTTCCGGCGCCCTTTACCTCCTACAGTTGGAGAACATAGAGTCATTACTTGACTGATTACTAGGCTGTTACTCCGGCTGTCACTCGTAGCTCCGTGAAAACTAAAAACCCGGCATCTCATTAGCACGTGTGAGAGTTCGATACACTATCATTAAGCCAACTTAGTTACTTGAATTCTCCGAGTTATCAAATCGTCTATTTAAATTTCCAAGAAGAAGCAAAGTCCAGTAGTTCGGTACGATAGCGGCTGTAATACATCAAGTCCTAGCGAATTATAAAGCTTTAAAACGTTAATTCATACTTCAGTATCATTATGATAAGAACGAGAAACTTACGATTGTATTATAGCTTCGTATAAGGTCCTGTTAAGAGACCAGTTTTCCTTCAACGGTGTATAAGCAATCGTTCCTCACGTTTAATAAAACAACCTACGAACTCTATTGATCGTTTCGGTTTCTGATTCGAGTAAAAAGCTGACATGTCAGTTCACAACACTGTTTTGGACCCAAATTTGGATAGTTTACACACAAAACAAGTGGTCCATTCAGAGTTCGCAATTTGCATAGGTTGAATTACGAGTTTCATCGAACTTGTCAGTAAAACAAACATTGATTACCTCTTCAGAATGAACAACTGTTTGGAAAACTAAATTGACTTTAGTAAATTTGCGAATTCCTCTGTCATTAATGAAGCTGCCAGTTTTTAAAATAGATACAAACAAAGCAGTTTTGAAGCCTTATCTGACGACTTTATACAGCGTACAGGACAGGCCGTACGTTTTGAGGCACCAAGAAATCGTTCACTTGCTTGTTTAGCTACTGCGTTGTACTTTAATGTTATGCTCTATTAATGAAATGGCAACCATGTCAAAACACAAAAGATGAAAACAAAACAAAGTATTCTTTATTTTCTTGCTAAATTTGTTCCAAAAGCAAACTACATAATCCAAGTTGTCAACTATCCTTCCTGTTGATGTATAGAGGAGAAACAAAAAGTACCAAATAAAAACAAATTAAAGCAAACTTTAAAATACTTTTAGGTAGTCTGGGAAATTGCACACGGGATTCCGTAGACTGAATCAGTATTGTTCAGTATCAATTTTACACGTACGTCAAAAACTGTCGCACAAACTCGCAGGCAGGGATTTTTTCGGAAATGTACTACGTCCCGCGTGCATGGAGTTTCCCGCGTGTTCAACCGCGAGCTTGTCAGTCGGAACGTTTTTATGAGTTGCCTTTTGAAGCACGTGAATTTTGTGTGTTTTTTTTTAAAAAAAGTAATCGGAAAGAACATCAAGACGAAAAATTAGATTATGACTCGATTTGAAATAGGCCTATAGTATCTAATTCGTGACGCTGATTGCAAGTTATGAAATAAGTAATAATTTAAGAATGACTGAGAAAACATACGGCTTGTTTGAATTCCCTCAACGCCCTCAGGTCATTTAATCCCACTAAAATTTTTGATAAGAGACTTTTGCGACATTGGTAGCACAAATATTCGGAGTTCGAAGACTATTACATGGTAAAGTAGTCTCCTCGCATTCGGCAAAACCATAGTTTAGCCGCCCGACTAGCACGAAAATAGATCATAATAGTGTGTTTCTGCGTTTAAAATGCTTAAAGCGGAAAAAAAGATATTGGCCAGTTTACAAACTTAGCTTCAAGCTATGGGTGATTATTCATTGTAAATCTTTAAGGAAAACTTCCAAACAATTTTGTTACTCATTCATTACAAGATTAAGTTGTAACATTTACTGAAACTTACAGTTCTATCAATTACAATATAATTCTGTTTTGAAGTTATTTTTTAAGTATAATGGTTAATTACATGCGGAATAATTAATGCGCCTTGCTATTTTCTATTTTACAAGCGCAGCGAAAGCAGAGATATCTGAGGATATGACAAATGTTTGCTCTCTGTTCATGTCCAAGGATCATTATTTTCGAAAGCAAACAACAAATTTTATAATTCTCAACAACATTTGCAAAAAGAAGTGACGACATTCAAAAACTATGTAAATATACACACGTAAAGTTTCGGACAAAGTCTTGAATTCTATACTTCGCAAAATGTAAGTAAGTTTTAGTCCACGAATACAATTGTTAATATCTCTTTTAAAAGAATATAACCATATATATAGGCGGGCAAAATGATAAAGTGGCACCAGAGAACAACATTCGATGCTCAAAGTCCAATATTTTTTGCAGTTTACTAATAAGGAACTTCCGTTCATAAATTTTTCATTCTCAGTCAAAAGTGTTTTGAAGTTAGCAAACGGAAGGAAAAAATAAAATACAGAGCCAACTTTAGACGCGTGAACGTGGCATTCCTTAGACAGAAATCTCTTACGTTTCAAGTTAAATTTTAGCCATGCTCAGTGCGATTTCTAAAAACCTGGTCGACTAAATTGTGTCATCACAAAAACATGAAAGGAATGAGCCACGATAAATAAAATAAAAGGACTCTATTCTGGTTCTTTCATTGAACGTGTCGCATTGTTCTCGCAGCGGGTTGATGTCTTGCTTACCTATGATGGATAACACTGAGGGTGTAAAAATATCCTCGAACGATCGACGAGGGCCGCCGACAACGAAATGCATAATCGCAAGAGTAAATCTCATAGTCATAGCGCTAATTAATGGAACACATTCTGTTCGTGGCTGATCAATAATACAATTTGAAACCGCAAGCTAAAAACACAACATGCAAAATCTTACATGATCTAGATGAACTACTTGTTCGAAATGTGTCGTATGTATATTACTTACATGATCTGTTGGGAAGTTTCTTTGTTAAAAATTCAAAAAATGAGTTAATTAATTTTGTTGAATATTCAGTTCTAACTTCAGTTCTGTTAAGTAAAATTATTGTGCTGCTAACACTGCAGGCCGTGCATGATTCACTGTCCTCATTCTATTTCGATTAACTTTTTGGACTTCTTTATTCACTTTAATAGGGCTCACAGTTGCTCTTATTGGGAGCAAACATAGATAAACCTTCAGATTTTTTTCTATTTTGATCAACTTAAAATGGAGATACAGAAAGACTGAATACAAAAGAACACAAAATATAGAAAAACTCTTAATACAATTAGAAATGAAAAGAAAAATCTCGAGACTTTGATCATCAGAATATAGCCTCGGCATGAAAGATAATACGTGGAGAATTCATTTACATCTCAGGGACATGAGAAACTTTAAATGTAAACTCGTCTTTTTTATGAACACAAAGCGTCGAGTAAGTGAGAAACATAAACAAACAAAAATTGTAGTTTTCACAAATGTTATCATTGAAATTGCTTTCTGTACTTCTTGCGTCCAACGAAAAGCAAACGAACTAAAAGATACACAATTCACAAGATCTTTTACATATTTCCCATTAACGAATAAAACCATAGTTTGTCAGAGTAAATGTTGCTTACCTCGGTTGGGATTAACTTTTACGAAAGCACAAAATACCAATGTTAACACAAATCTGTGAGAATTAGAAAAAATATTCTGTTAAATGGAATCGTAACTGAATCGCTGTTACACGCAATGGCATATCGTCTCCAAGTTTTAGATTTCGCTCACCTGCTTTCTTTCGCATTGAAACCTGAGCCAGAAACCAAATAGTTTTTCTTAAAAAAGACTTAAGACCTCGACTTTCCCCTTTAGAAACTGTCTGAAATGCTGTTCAATACTAAAACTGACTGAAGGGCAAAAACTATATCATCACGGTGGCCATTACTCGATGACTTGAGCCGTGGGGCAGTGAAGCAAAACCGTTAGTAAGTGGACGGCGATATAAGTTATGCAAGACAAAACAAAGAGGTTTTCAGCCTTCTGATTATAACACACACCATGCGTAACACCTCACGATCAGAGAATATAATGCGAACAGTTGAAGTACAACGGCCAAAGGAAAAGAAAACAACATTTGGGAGACACGTTTCGTTGCTGCAATTTTACCTTTCAACTGTGCCAGGGCGACAAGTTCAGCCCTCGAATCCCTGTACAGATATTGCAGCTATCCTGTATAAACCACGTTTTTCCAATTTATTCGTTTCAAGTTCCCTGTTTTTAATTTACATCTCAATGTTTTTAAAAATTTAATATTTATTTAGACTGATTTACAAGCTTCTTTATACTACACCGAAATCTGGATTGTTAGGAAGTATTCAATTTCGATTTGTTCCATATACTTTTTTCGATTCAGGCAAAAATTCGAGCTCATGCTACGCGAACTATGTTTATTTTTAAAAATATTTTTCCAATGTCTTAGTTTATTAACGGAGTTTGAAATGCTGATATGATTAAATGATACTCCTAATTAATTTAAATGATGGCTTTTTAAAAATTCTTTTAATTATACACCATTTTAAATCTTGTCAAACTTTTTAAAAAACTGACGATCTTTTTTTAAATTGAAACAAGCTTTCTAAAAAAAAACTGTCGTCGCTTTTGGTAAGACAGCACCAAGAAAAGGGCAAAATGAATATCCTTTATAACTTTTCTTTTCCTATTATATACATCATTTATCATTTTAGGATTTTTTTTTTCATTTCTTTCATGCCAAGAAATCCACAAAGACAAAGCACGCCCACTCAATTAGTTGATACCTCTTTTCAGACTACTTTCAATGGTGCACAATCAAGTACAAAATACGAGGGATTCAGTTGACTTGTATTCATTTCAAATTCAGTGGCATATTATAACATATAATATTAATAGTGTTTTCCGTGTCGTTTGCATGCATATTTCACATTAAGTTTTAAAAAATATTTAGCATACATTGGCATGATACAAAAAATTTTACCAGGTGTTGCACAAAAACTAAGACCAATGTACGCGTCGACGGTTCAGTTTTAAGGTCGTAATGTGCAAGTATTTATGTAGATAGTCTCACAAACTAGAAGCCCGCCATTCCTGCAACCGTACGTGCTGTCAATTTTCCTCAGACAAACAAAGCTGGCAAAGTTTAATAAAAATACAACCAGACGAAAGATGGTACTCGCTGTACAAAAAAAAATTATATCAAAAACTTACTTCTATCACCAAAGTATTTTATGATACATTGTCAATAATTAAGGACAAATGTTGTAATTTTTTGTTCGCTGAAGGGTTGCATGGGATGTCAGTAAAAGTCAATTTTCGTGTGACACTGAGAAACATAAATACAACTGAAAACAAACTTTTTTGCAGTTTTTATGTCGGAGAAACAGATGGTTGCCGCTTCACTTAAGCTTTTCGTCTTTTTTTATTTTTCGTCAAGCACTTGTAACAGTTATTTTGCATCCAGATTACCTAACGTGAGAAAATATTTAGTACACGTCGGTTTTGTGCCAAGCACGACTGCAGGGCTTCACAACAGTTTCACAATACACGCATTTTTTATAAGAACCAGTAAATTTTGCCGAGGCTCATTGTTCTTAATTTGTTGGCCTCAATTTGTTATTACTTCTGTGAGCAGTTTTTAATCAAGAAAAAACAAAATAAAACAAGGTATTGGAAAGTGAAACGCCTAGCGCCACACATAGTATTGTACGGCTGAATTTAGAGACGAACGATTGACCATGTCTTTATAGTTAATCTTTTTATGTTTTATGCTGTATCGCTAAGTTTTAGTCAATTTTCTACCACAAAAACTTTCCTAGTTATCAAGCC
>JAODFW021017743.1:0-17295 GCA_027575235.2 Palythoa mutuki | reverse complement strand
AAAAGTTTTTATATTGGGTTCTAATTTTCGCGTTTTTAATTTTCGCGGTCCCTTTTTTAGCGAGTCTTTAATTTCGCAATATTTTTAAAATCGCGAAAAACGCGAAAATTAGGACTCGCGAAAATAAGTGATAATAAGGTAGTAACATTTCATTTCCATGATAATAAATACTGCTGGTGTATGATATTTTGAAAAACTATCATGTACGTGCAAGGAATCAGACCGATTGACCGAATAAAACGCAAAATTTTCACTGAAAATACCGGACACTTTTAGTTCTAGTAATTTAGGACAGAATAGTTAGTTCAGAGGTAGTCCTAGTTTTCGAAAATCTTTACCAGAAATCGTTGTATGCCATTTGAAATCGGATCAGAATTAGCAAAATTTTCGTTCAATGGAAATCGCCCCTAAAAAAGAAGAAACTGGTTTGTGTTGCATAACAAATTTGTCTTTCAATACGTCTTTCTTCAATTTATTCTATCTTGCATCAGCACTCATGCGATAACGGTTGTCTGCGGTTTCAAACTATTGAAGCATGCGTACGCAGTCTGTTATGTGTTGAACAAATAAAGCCCAGGCCAGAGGAAATTTGATGCAGTTTATCGTTTTCAAGAACCCAGAAAATGAACCATATTATAGTTAAAGTGATTGTCTTATTTGTGCTATTTTTAGTGACACTGCTTACTGGTTTGATACCATTTTTCATCGATGGACGAGTTAAAAGAACCAGAAGGGCTCGAAGAAGAATTACAGTTTACTCGTCTGGTTATCAGCGAGCACGGATTTTGAGCTACTGCAATTGTTTTGCCGGCGGCGTCTTTCTTGCTACTTGTCTGCTAGATCTTCTTCCCATGGTGCAAGAAAAGTATAAAGATTCATTCAGTCAAGCAAATATCGAAACGGTTTTCCCTATCGCAGAATTCACGACGTGCGTTGGATTATTCATAATTTTGTTTGTCGAACAAGCTGTGCATTATTGCCACGAAAGGTCAGGAACGAGACATCCGTTTTTCCACAGTCACAAGGACGAAGATGTTTATGCACCTTTGTTAAAAGATTCGGTTCATGATATTGACAGCGTCAGCACGGTAGGAAATAAAAATGGTACTGAGCAAAACTCCTTCAACGCGCCTTCAGAAAGGACAAATAACTCGCACAACTCGGCTCAGCCGGGAAGGAGCGACGAAGAGGAAGAGTCAGGGACACTGAGGGCTTATATTCTTATAGTCGCCCTCTCTTTACACTCTCTTTTTGAAGGTTTAGCTTTGGGGTTGATTCAAGAAGTAGATCGTCTAACTCAAGTTGCAGTAGCGGTCGTTATTCACAAGACGCTCATTGCCTTCTCTCTCGGAATTAGCATGGTTCAGCACAGGATGTCTTTCTCTGCCATTGCAACATCGTGTCTCTTGTTCTCCATAATGGGTCCTGTGGGTGTTGGAGCTGGAATAGCCGTCATACAGTCAAGTACTACATTCGAAGCTGCAATGTTATCGGCCGTGCTTCAAGGTGTAGCAAATGGATCTTTTCTCTTTGTGACCTTCTTCGAGATTTTTCATAAGGAACTGACTCACCCGAAAGGAAATAGGCTCTTGAAAGTCCTCTTCATGATCATCGGATTTTCTGTCGTCACTGGCCTTTTGTACTACGCGAATATCAAAGAGCACGCCTCCGATGAAATAAAGCCAAAAATGAGTGGAAATAGCACAATGAGTGAGGTCTCTTTTGTGCGGTAGGGTACATTTAAGAGTTTTATAGAAAACGTTTACATTATAGTATACCAAAGCTAGTAGAGTGGACTGGTTAGGAAACTTGATGCCTTTGTTTGTTATATGTTTTTGTTCTCCTTTTCCGTACTGAAATACGATATTGACCTTGCACAAAGGCTTTTTAAAAGATGAAAATGAGAAAACGGCCAGTAGACTAAGGGAGCATCACACCTAGAACAAAAGATCATAACCATGACGGCACACAACATGAAACAAAGAAACATTGTAATCTTCTTTGTAGTGTGGTAATTTTCCTAACCACTCCACTCTAACAACTTTGATTATACATAAAGATATTTTTCTTAGTATTATAAATAACTATGAGTAACTTAATTATTATTAGACAATGTTCAATTTGATCAAATTTTATTACAATAATCACGGCCACGAGTTTTGTTTAACTCACTTTGGCAACAAAAAGGTGAATGCTTCATGACCAGTAGTGAAAAAGGGGCAAAATTGGGAGTTATTAATTCAAACTCAGAAAACATGTGTTGAATAATTATTTTACATGGAGTTCTGTATAGGCAAATATTTGCCGATGTCATTGTTTACATTCTGCTACATTAACATATTAGCATACAACTTTGCATAGAGAAATAATCAAAATATTATAATAAAAAAGAAATTGAGCTTAAAACCCAAGAAAGGCAAAAAAAGTGAGGTTAGCAACCAAAAATAATTAGGTTTAATACATGAAGTTTCAAAGAAGATATCATTTTCTGAAAAAATACAATACAACTGGGTGGCAAAGCTGTTAATTAGTTCTTACATTCTCTGTGAAATTCCCAATATTTAGAAACACGTCATATCGGTCTAATTTTTTCAGAAGAGGTTTATTTTGGAAAGCTCATTTAATGTTGTTCAGAACTTCTCAATTTGTGTCTCCATGAGAAAGAGAATCACATATGCTAATGAGGCACATAATGTAAACAAAGATTCCCCTAAAGCAAGTGAGTTTTCAAACATTTGGTGAGCAAGACTGTAATATTTAAGACCAGAGACACTTTTAAAATGTCATGCAATCTGATTGCACCAGATAAAATTATTGCTTTTAAAAATTATGACTTTTCATCTTGCTTGAACTTTGAGGCAAAGCCCTTAAGGGCAAAAGGTCTATTAAATTGATTTAGTATCACCCAACTAGTTGGACAGAAAAGGCAGTAAAGAAGTTAGCAATTCATGCAATTAGCTGAAGAAATATAAATTTGGGAATAAACTGTTACACTTGATTGTGCTAAACTTTGAACTTATTACCTTCTTCTCACCTGATAGCACTATAAAACATTGTGAGACTTCATTTAACTCTTCTTTGTTTGGTTTGCAAACCATTCGATAATAAAAAAGTGACAATGTATTTTAAAAGACTTTTGAAAAAAGTAAAGCTTAATTTGTTTTGAATTTTTAAACAAAATTCGTAGTTTTGTCTAGTAAGCAAAAAACAGTAACAAAACCTACCATTTAAGATTTTTATCCTGTACTTTGTTTCCCTTTTGGTCTTTTCTAATATTGAATTATCCAATGAATTATCTAAAAACTCCTTTAAAGTTTCCACAAAATGCGACTTGGCTGTGATTGTTTTGGTAGGTTTTCAATATTGAAGAATTTTCATTACTCAAGGACTATTTCTAGTGGTCATCTACTAGCATAGCCAATCAAAATGCAGGATTTGCATTTGTTAGTCCACTAGTTGGGTGATACTAAATGGGAAAAGAACAGGGGGCTTGTTAAATGGGGTTAGACTTAGTTTGTTTACAAAGTTCTGTAACTCAAAAATCAGAAGAAAGGTTCTTTTTGAGACATTGGTTCGTTTATTTTTACTCCTCTGCCCTAAGAGCCGACATGCAGGCTATATCAAAGCCAGTTTTAATGAGTGATAATCGAACTTGTCAAACTTAGTAAGCTCTGGCTGCTCTTCAAAAGAAACTATGCCAACTGGTTGTAAAAGCATTGATCTCAGACCAAGGCTTCTTTGGAAAAAATATTGCATTCCAATTTTCCTACAATAGCAATATTGGGCTCCGTTGAGATCTTATTTGTTTAGTTTTTAGATATTAAGCAAAAATTGACAAAGGGCTAAAGACACATTTGTTTATGTGAGCCTAGCTCAGTTGGTGAGATCTCTGACTGCCAAGCAGAAGCCCCAGGTTCAATCCCTGGCCTTTCTGAGTGTTGAACATTAATTTTGTGTGGTCTTCATTTTATCACACCTTTCATGGACAGGGATATTAAGCCATTGGTCTAGTTTCCTTAACAATGGCGTGGTTGGCGCAGTGGTAAGATCTCTACCTTCCAACCACAAGGTCCCAGGTTCAAACCGCGGCTCAGCCAAGTGCTAAACATTTGTGTGACCTTCTTTTCTGCCAAAGTTGACTCAGCTTTCCATCATCGTGAGGTTGGTAAAATGAGTACCAGCTTCTGCTGGGGGCTAACCTGCGATGGATTAGTGTCCCGTCCAGGGGGAGTCAATAATTCTCATCCGCTTAACACTACAGAAACCGGAGATAAGCACCGGCTCCAATGGGCCACTTAGGCTCGTAAAAGGATATAATTAGCTATTTTCCTGCTTGCCAACCAGTGCAACAGTTCAAAGTTGATTTAACTACAGGAATAACCTTTGTCCTTAATAAATCCTACATTTTTTGAAATTCTCTCGCAAGAACTTGATATTTTTCAACTTTCGGGCAAAATTTTCAATTTTCGTTGGGATTGCGTAATTGCATTTGTTGTCTTTGTGACTTACACCGTTTGATGTTTTGCATATCTCATTCGTTTGAGTTCTAGCACTCTGGTATGAAAAAACCAACACACACTTGTGAAGATATAACTGCGGAACTCTGACTAGTCCTCAAAGAACGAAACTGTACTGTCTGCAGATTAAGTTTATTTTTCAACTTTCTAATCTTCCTTTGTTTTTACTCTTCCACCCTAAAACCACTAGATTCAGAAATGAAAAATTGACAGCTGCCCTCCCTCCTTTAGTTCCTAGTTGATGTTCAACGGAAAGTTCTGGTCTCCCACCATATAGCTGGAAATTTTTGCGAGTAAAATTTTCGGTGAATTCGTACAACTTTAATTTTGTTTTTGCGAGTATATTTTTGCTAATCCAAAGGAGCCATTTTCTCCCAAAGAGACTAATTTTTGCCAATTTAGAAAACAGCAAATTCTACATACATAAGAATAAGGAAAACAACAATTACGAAATCCAAATTTCAACTGCGAGTAAAAATTAACTATCGCAAAAATTTCCAGCCATACGATCGTCTTAATTTCATGATCTCTTCGTATACACACTTTTTTATAAGAAGCAGTAAATTTTGCCGAGGCTCATTGCTTTTAATTTTTTTGGTGATTTCAGCCTCAATTTGTTTTTGATTTGTTCTTATTTCTGTGAGCGATTTTTAATGAAGAAAAAACAAAATAAAAAAGGCATAGGAAAATGAAACGCCTTGCGCCACACTTGTATTGTACGGCTGAATTTAGAGGCGAACTACCAGCGAATTAACAACGAATCTTTTTATGTTTTATGTTGTATCGCTAAGTTTTAGTCAATTTTCTACCACAAAATCTTTCCTAGTTATCAAGCCTCAGCCTGAGCTTGTGTTTAAATTGTTCTCAAATTTTGGCAAATTTGAGCCTCGTTGTTCTTATAAAGTTGTTCTTATAAAAAAAAGCGTATAGTGTATGTTCTCACTGATTATTATATTTCTGATGATGACGGCAATACATACTAGTCATACTACTCACATGCGCAATAGCAAGATCATTTTGTCTCGGTCACATGAAATATTTTGTATTATCAAATTTCTAACCTCCAACTAAAGTTGCATATGATTGGTTCACTCAATCTTGGTTATCAGCTGATATGCCATATGACTTTATATGGAAACATCGTTTGCCCGTCGTTTTGTAAATGTAAATAGCGACTCATTTTGTCTCGGTCACATGAAATATCTTGTATTATCAGCGTTTTGACCTTGAACTAAAATTACTTCTGATTGGTTCGCTCAATCTTGGTTATCAGCTCATATTCCGTATGACCTTATATGGAAGCACAATTTTCCCGTCGTTTTGTAAAAGTAATAGCAAGTTTATTTTGCCGTCTCGCGCGGTCACATGAAAAATTTTCTATTATCAACTTTTTAACCTTGAACTAAAATTACTTCTGATTTGTTTGTTCAATCTTGGTTCGCAGCTCATATACCGTGTGACCTTATATGGAAAGATCATTTTCCCGTCTTTTTGTAAAAGTAAAACAAGATTCAGTAGATTTTGGCTAGAATTTTTAAGTATTTAATTATTCTGAATCAGAAAAATTAATAAAACAGTCATTCTACTCACGTCTTATTGGATATGAGGTGAAAATAGCCAACTTGGCGCTTCGCACCTCTTCGTCTGTCTATCACCTCAACCAGCTTTAGTGGAATAATTATTTTATATATTACTCGCTAAAAACAAGTGGTCACGACAATTTACAAAACATCGCTTTGCGGATGTTTATTGTGTGATACTAAAAATTTCTGAAATTTTTCACAAAAAAAATTTAGCAATTATAAGTTTGGTTCATAGCTTAAGAGAAATAGCAGCGTTTTATTAATAAAAAATAATTTAATATTATCTCTTGGCTTTGCTTTACCGCTTGTGTCTTTTAGATGAATTAATTTTTTAAAATTTCTCCTCTTCAAACATCCAGTTTTTATTTAGTCTTATGAAAATATTTTGAATATAATATTGATATTACTAATAAAATTGATACTATTAAGTCTAATTTCTATTTCTTCTGGTAAAAGTTGACTTGCAGTAGAAGGCTGTTGCTGAGATATTGACGTGCAGTTAATTCATGCTACCTGAGTGTACTGCTAATTGCTGATGGCACGGGATGTTTAATTTATTGATGGATAACGTCATCGTTGTTTTTAGCTATTTCCGGTCGGTTCGGTGACGTATTTTAATTTCTTGGTCCATTATTTTGTAGTAAAATGATTTTTGCCGGTTTTTACTAATATTAAGAAAATGTTAATTATTAATTAAAGCTTTTAAGATTAAAAGAGTTAATAAAATTGATCCTTTGGGCTTTCACGTGACTACACGCATTTTACACATTGAAGCCTAAAGTAAAACAACCATCTTTATTTATTTGCATTTTTGCATGTTTTTAAATCCTAATTTACTTTTTGTCTCCCGCTTGTATTACATCGTTATCTGTAGCACATCTTAATTGTTTACTTATTTATGTAAAAGATGTATTTGGTGCGTGTTAAAAGAGCTTACATTTAAAACAACAGGTCTAGAAAACGACGGTTTGATTTAGTTGATTTTTTAAACCAGATTTTTGAGGCTGGCTACCTATAAGGAAAGCAATTCTTCACAGGGGAGATCACCGCAGAGTAACTAATAATTCAGTTGAAGAGTTGGCTTATAAATGTCCTTTCTGAATGTGAGCTTTTCAATCTTTTTTACGCGGATTCATCAAACAACATTACTGCATTGGCAAAAATCTACTCTATTTAAATGACTACAACATTCTTGTGAAGGTGTAGGAGCAAATCTTTAGAAGAATTCGGTTTTATGATAAATAGAAATATTGCCTTTGGGGTGGAATATGTTATTATTTTCAAAAAATGAATGGAATTCAAGCCAGAATCGTGTGTTTAATTTGTTAGGAAACTTTTTAGAATGTTACTAAACAATTGTTTTAAGTGTTTTGAGAACATTTAGAATAGAAAGAACAGTTTTGACATTTGCTGCTACCAATGCTAAAACCGATTTCAAAAGGAACTAAAATACTAATTTGTTTTAATGAATGATTCTTTGTCGTCGTCAGTGCTAGATATTACTATCTCTATCATATCAGCTCGGTTGTGTACAACAGGGTAGAATCAATACCAGGAATCTTCAGATATTGCATGTTCAGACTGATCGGTTTTGAGGTGTTATGGGTGCTAAAAATAACTGCGCATGCATGCAAATCAGGTTCGCCAACAATATCGGAAATATGCGATTTTATAAAATATAATTTACAGGAACATTATATCGGTTATATGTGTGTCTCGTGGTTTAACAAGAATCTAATGTAAATGTGGATTTACAAGATATTTTGCAAAGCCCTGGACTTAATGTTACAAATATCAGTCTTTGATAGATATATTATCAATTACTGATATAAAACATAATGTTTTCACAAAAGAAAAACTTACTTCACTGGCCAATGCTAAGTACTCCAGTTTTCGTGATTCGTGACAATGATCATGAGAAGACAAACATCTTTGTTTGCTTTTTATAGTTTCGTGTTTTCTGCAGATTCAGTCTGTAAGTTATATTCCAGTTTACCGACATAAGCAGCTGCTTCCAGCAAAAGCTAAAAAAAGGAATGAAAGCCGAAGAGGGAGGGGAGAGTAGGGGAGAGAATGTTAGAGTAGGGGAGGAGCACAATGTTAAATGGGGAAAGAGGAACAGGGCTGTTACGCAAACTAAATATTTCTAAGAACTAAAATTGGTTGTTATTTTCCGCAAGCCTATTGTGTTCCGTTGTATAAATAAAAAGAGAGATTTATAGACCGAAAAAAGGCAAATTATCGTCAAAACGCTGAATATGGGTTATGTCTGCTTATTTTCATCTTATGTATTTTTAGTGCAAAAAACAGTAGGAGAAAAATATTTTTATAATCCATGAAGTTTCTCAGAATTCCTTTTTTGGAAGTTGTTTTGATATTCGAGAAAAGTCTTCCTTTAACCGACCTTTAAACGTAACGAAACTAGCTGGCCATGGTGTCAAACGAAACTTTTTCCGTTTGGAAAGTGGTGAGAGAAGGTCGTCTACAGTCGGGTAATGGTCAGCGGTTTCACGTCCTTCACGTTCCGATGGGGCTTTGAAATAGAAAGGAATCTCGGTAATTTTCGATTCAAAACTTATTGAGTTTCCTGTGTGTAAGAAGGAGATGTTGGTATCAGCTTTTTATTACTGAATTGCGTATAACTGTTGTGGATATGGCTTAGAAGGAAACTTTGTATGGTTGGAACTCTGCGAACTAATAAGAGCCAGATTAGTTGATCACGACTGTCACACACTGCGTTTAATATCGACTATCGACTATAATCTTCGCCGATTCACTGTGAGTTGTACAAGTACCTCGAGGAAACTGATCTATCTGGCAAAGAAATCCCTTGACAGGAACGTTCAAGCAAAACAAACAACAAAAGGTTATCAATAACTCAGGTTTGAGTGAATAAATAACGTGCGAATTATCCGAATAAGCGAACAGCGAGTGTAATACTGGGCGTACAGTGTTCAAATACTTTCGCCCAGCGATCGCCATCGATCCGTGTGTCTTCGTCTAGGTGTGACGAAACAGCTCCCACGCGTCTTTATAATACGTAGATTGACCCTTCCATTTCGTGCAGTTCCCTTACATCACGATGGGTTGACAGTATAAAGAGATTATTGGTTTGTCGAAGTTAGATTGTTTTTATAAGTAACTCAAAAAACCCGATGTCGACCGCGGCGAGTCCGACGAAACGCCTCAGTCAGGGAAGTAAAAGCGACAAATCATCAGGAAAGACACTTTCGTCATCCTCTTTTCGAAAATCTGGCATGTTGAAAATATTTCGAAGGCCATCGCTCCATAAGAAACGTTCGAATCAAACTCCAAGTGATGACAGCGAAACGAAAATTAGTAAGGAAACGCAAAAATCGATCAAAAAATCGCGAAGTGTGCGTGATCTCGAAGACCTTAAGAAATACCACAAAGAATTCGGTGTTGCGGTTAAATATTTTACCCTTTTACTTCAGAGAAGTGATCTTGACATTTTAATGAAAAAAATACCTGATAATGCTTCCCTAGTGCTGGAATCTATAACTAACATAGACACAATGTTGGATACTTGCATACGCCAGAAAACAAGCAAAGAATTCATTAAGCCGTATCGTCGAGCTATGCATCAGTGCATTGGGGATGTTGTTAAATGGACCGATCAGCTGTTAGTTCGTGGGGCTACAGAAGCCGATAAAGCGAAAGGAGAACCGTTTGTTTGTGCTGTCGAAACCAGTGTGCAACAATTGATGGAAGCAGTAATTCCCAGACTTCATAAACAGGAATTGCATGATGAAATTAGAAATTCAATATTTTTGTTTGAGGATGACAACTCGTTAGTCCGTGACGATGTACCTTATGAATTCACTCCTTCTAAGGGACGCAGAGATAGTGGTATCAGTGATGCAAGTGGAATTGTCAGTGATAACTGTGGGCCCAGGGATTCCCCCCCTCCCAAACAACACTTGCCACCATTTGCAATGCGAGATTCTGGTAGAGGGTCATACAATCACATCAATGATATGAACCATTGTTATTCTTCTTCTCCTGAAAGCAGCCCCTACAACTCACAAGAAAAACTTTTGAGCCCACCAGACATAAATCTTAAAAGTGGAAGACTTGGTAATCGTGCCGTTAGAAGCTACATGGATGCATTTGATCAATCATTTTGTAGAGAATCTGAGTTATCAGCAAGTTTAAGTACGAACAGCTGCTATATAAGGACCCCACCAGATACACCTGGAAGCTATCTGGACGAGAACAGATCTATTTATCACTCAGCACATGGTTCATGGAGCTCATTTATTTCTGGTGATGAAAGAGACAGCGTTCATTCTTATGAACAAGATTCTGAAGAAGATGCTGTGATCAAAGCATCATTAATTGGGGTCGTTGACAATCACGCTCCACCTCCCCTGCCTAGAAAAACTCGTTCATTTCAAGTTTACATTGAACTGCTTGGCAATTACACACAACCTTCTGATGATTTTTTAATGCGACCATCATCGCTTTCATTTGAGACAAGATCAAATTCAATGGCATCACCAAGTAACGAATTTGCTGTCGGCGAAAAAATGAACGGCTACCATGATCAACAAAGTCTTGGATCACATACTGCACCAAAGTCGCCCTCAAGATTACAGCCACCTCAACTTGACTGGAATCGAAATCCTAGACCACTGGAAGGAACTATGAAATCAAAAATGCTTCCATTATCAGAGGAAGAGATTCAAACTTCACACAAGGAAAACAGTATCAGTGCCAGCTCCAGCAGCCTCAGCAGCACAGATGAAGATGAGTCTACACCTGCTCTAGACTGCCTTGATGTTACCAAATTTTTAGTGAAGCGTAAGGAGGAGGATGGCAGTTCTGTACTAACAGGTGGTGCAATCGATGCTTTACTTGTTTATGCAACTGGGGCAAACAAAAACGATGTTGCCTTTTATGAGGCCTTTCTCACCACTTATCGAACATTCATTTCACCTAAGGATCTGATCAACAAGTTGTTGTACAGAGAGCGCAGATTCAAGGAAAGAGGACACAAGAAAGCAAGTCAAAATGCTTTCTTTCTTTTGTTGCGAGTTGTGGATGAGCTGACAGGTAAAGTTGAGAAATCCATTCTAGAGCAATTGATTCGTGAAGTTTATCGTCATCTCATTAATGGCCACCTTGTTGTTGCAAAGCTTCTACGAGATAAAATGCTTCCAAAGTGTGAAAAATATTACAAAACTCCACAGGTTGTCAGTCGTCCAAACCCTAATAAGGGACCCGAATCCAAGAGTTCTCTCCTTGACTTTCACTCTGTAGATCTTGCCAAAGAGCTTACTCTTTTGGATGCTAAGAACTTTCATGCCATTGACTTTCCTGAGATTTTGGCATGGGGCAAGGAACAGAATGAGGAGAAGAGTCCAAACTTGGCTATTTACACTGAGCACTTTAACAAAGTTTCGTATTGGTGTCGAACATACCTTCTCTCTTTTGAAAAGCAACAGGACAGGGAGAAAGTTTACTGCAAATTCCTCAAAATCATGAAACATCTGAGAAGATTTAACAACTTTAACTCTTTGTTGGCACTTCTTTCAGCTTTAGACTGCTCTGCAGTCAGGCGTCTTGATTGGCCACGAAACCTTCAGGAACAGCTTGCAGAGTATGTAGCTTTGATTGACAGTTCATCTTCCTTCAGGACGTATCGAGCTGCGCTTGCCACTGCTGAAGCACCCTGCATTCCGTATCTTGGACTTATTCTTCAGGATGTCACATTTGTGTACCTCGGAAATGCTGATGAAATGCCAGATGGCAAGGTTAACTTTGTTAAACGATGGCAGCTCTTCAACATCTTGGACAGTGTTCGGCGATTCAAGTTAGAGAATTACAACTTTGAAAGTGATGAACAGATTCTGAACACGTTTAATGAATTTGAAAATTATCTGAGTGAAGATGATTTATTTGAAAAATCATTGGTGCTCAAACCACGATCTGACAGCAGACTAAAGTAATGGCATTAACACATGCAGGTATATAATTGTAAATAATATAGGGCCTGTCCATCAGAAGACTGGTGGAAAGTAACGTATAAGGTTAGAGTAATCCAGATTATCTGAGTTTAGGTTTGCATTATTAAGCAGCCGTACAAGGAAAATTTTTATGATAGCAATTAAGAATGAAGGGGCATGAATGCTCTTCAAATTGTATTCAATTCATCAATTCGTTATTATATGCAATCTTTTAGTCTGTATATATGTTAAAAATGTGTCAAAGTGTTCTTTCATCGTGTGAAGTAAGTGTGGACAGTTTACCTTGAGTTCATATTTGGCCTCACTGAATACCATTCTTTTGAAATCACATTATTTTTACCCTCTATCTGTTGGTACCAACAAAGTCACAGTCTTTGTACTTTTGGAAAGTCTGCCTCAACTATATTTGTTTTTCAAACCATACAAAAGTTATTATTGTGTTTGGTTTTACACCAACTGTACAATGCAACAGTACAGTACAATCCATATACTGTTCATGCATATCTTAAAATACATATTTTAAAATACTTGAGTCTAAAATTATCAGTAGTTAAATAAAGTTAGAACATGATTAAAATTCCAAAATTGTTTTGAAAGGTTCTTCGATTCAATGCATGAAAAGTGTGAACAATTTTATCTAATTAGCTTGTCTATTTCTATTTAAATAAATTATCTATTTCTGTCAGTTTTAATTAGGTCAGAATTAGTTTCACCAGAATAATGGCAATTTGCTGTAATGTAGTACAGACATACCTACTATCCATGGTGCATTTGTGGTTAAAAAGTTTCAATGTAGCTTTGTTTTTTATAGGATGATATTGATTGAAAATTAATTCCAGACAAAATCAAATGTCTTTCAATGTGTGTAAAATGTTTTCAGCTGGAGAATTCAAGAGGTGCTCAGCTTGAAGAAATCCTTGGCTAAAAACCTTCTACTTCATTTTATTCAATTTTTTGAAAATTTTGTGTCACACTTCCTGTTGTAAGAGTAACACAGAATTCAGACTGCCAGAGACAAATTCAACAGTAGTTTCTGAAATACTTTTCCTGCTGAAATTTTAAAAGTCAAAGTTTCCAAACCTAAAAGAAGTTGGCAATTTATCAATTTGATTAAACAATAAGCATTTCCTGAATTAATTTAAGACAAATGAAATTAAAGGCTACTTTAGCTGGTTGAAATGTTGACACATTCTTGGCTTGACTGTGAAACTGGTTTTAGCAGAATATGGGTTAAGAGACAACAGTTATAGTTATTATTAAAGTCTGTTTAAATCAAGTGTTAGTAAAAGCCAAGGATTTTTTCAAGTAACTAAAAAGCGTAATATATTTAAATAATTATTGTTACAGCTGATTGCTGTTAGTCAGTGTCTAGCATTTTTATTTTAGTTCTATAATTTATTTTAAGAATCACACATGCCAAAAATTTACCCTGCTAGAGCATGCCTGTGAACACTCAAAATTATCCCAAGTGCAAAACAATTAGTTTCAAGTATAATGCTTCAGGAATAAATTTAATAGTTTTTTAGAAACTTCTAGATATGTTTTTATAATATAACTTGAGTTATCACTTCAGGCTGAAACATAAAAATTATCTGTTTTCCAGGCAAAACACTTTATATACTACACTTCATTAGAGGTTTTCCAATAATTATGAGTTCTTGTGTCCAGAATGTTATCCTTGGATTGTACCAGTAAAAGTTTGATTCTTAAAGTCAATATTACAGTAAAATAATGGTTCAATGCCACTATTATGATAATGTAATTAATATAATGTTGAATTCTAGTTTTTGCTAATATTTTTTTAAAGACCATCTTACGAATGGGCATATATAAATAAAAAATTTTTTGTTATTTTTCTAATTAATATTAATATTTTCATTTTAGTTTGCCTCTTAATTTGACATATTTTGAATTTTTGCCATGACAGTGGGCTGGAATGTGCAAAAATTTCCAGGTGTAACTGTAATCAATCAAAATTGAACATCTGAAATCTTGTCAATCAATTCATATAATCTCGATTAATCCATGTATCAGTAGTGGTAAGAATTGATTATCTCAAAATTATTTCAAAATCTTTCAAAAACATAGGATCAGAGCACTATTGTTTCTGTTTGTTTTATATTAATAATCTTGAGTAGATGTTAATAAAAATATAGTTGATGTTAACAATGTGCTATGCATTATTTTTTGGTGTTAAAAAATTCAGGCAAACTGATTGAAACTGATTGCAAATTAAATTTATTTAATTGATAATAGTTCATGTTCTCACAAATCTTATCATGTATTGATTTCCAATTTTAATTAATTGATTTGAATTGGTTAAAATTCTGTATTATCAATTTTATCAATTATCAGAAATATTGATTAGTTACACCTGAAAAAATTTGCATTTGAAAAATGGTTTTTTATAGAGGTCACTTGCTTACTTCTGAACTTTTCTCATTTCAAAGATCATGAAACAGTATCTTACTGTGAGGACACTCGAACCGTGAACAGCTACGTCTTCCTTTCTTCGGGCTTTTTTGTGATAATCCAATAAGCACTCACTAATAGAACAATAGGTGAACTGTTTTTTTACGCCATTATCCAATCACAGTGAAGATGCAAAAAGTTTAGAGTAGTTTTTTTTTTAAGTCAGGCCCTGATTGGTTAGTATAAAAAAGTTGAAAAAAAGTCCTGGGTGTTCAAGGTTTGAGTGTCGTCACAGTAACTTGTAGAAATTCACTATTTAAACTATTTTAGTGTACCAAGTGGAACTTTTACTATTGTCTTGTCACTGAAAGTAGGTCATGTTGGTTCCATTTTTTAGTCTGTGATTGAAGAGCGAATGATTTGTTGCATTTCAAGACCAGATTGGAAATATTTTAATCATTAAAAGTATATTTATTTAAGATATTTTAATGTAACAAGTGGAACTCTTACTATCATCTTGTCATTGAAAGTAGGTTGTGTATGTTCCATTTTTTAGTCTGTCATTGAAGAGCATTTCATGGCCAGATTGGAATATTAATCACACTTTCTACTCAAGTTTAATTATAAAGAACATTAAATAAGTAGATTAACTATATTATTTTGCATTCCTTTTAAACAAAATTATGCTAATTAAAGACAAACTTTCAAATTAATAGAACCTATAAACAATTTTTTACATTTTTATATGCAGCTTTTTACCAGTAAAAAAATTGTAAGTTTGTTTCTTTGTGACACATCAGAATGTATTACTTTCAAGTTGTAGCAGCATTTATCAGATTCAGTGCTGACCGGGGAGAACAAAGTAGAACTCTACTCCATGGAGTACCTAAAATGGAATACCCTTAAAAATCATTTAGGAACCAAGTAAATTGCTTTGTATCAGCAAACTAACAGAGACTTATGTACAAACCTTTTTTAGTTGTATTTTGACTTAGTTCTCACAGTTGGAAATAATGGCCAGTGATTGGTAATTACCGATCAAATTTTCCAGCTAAAAATTAAATAAAATTTGATAAAATTTTTAAAAAATATGTATATTAGTGGTCAAATCTATTTTCAGAGGATCCTCTTCAGACACTGATTAACCTTGACTCAAGCATCAGTATACTTTTGTAATTGTGATTGTCAATCAATTCTTCATCAAGTTGTGTTACTAAGTTCTTCGTTCAAGTTGAACTGTTCACATTGTGAGTTGCCTTTCGACAACTCAAATAGAATACTCAAATAAAGTAGACACTAACATCACAACAGAAAATTGTACCTTTATTGGGATTTCCAAAATGTTAGGGGGTTTGGGGGGTAATGTTTTGCACCTTCACCAAAAATCACCTTTCAATCTGTTTTGCCGTATTTCCAACCCAGATTTCTTTCAGAACAAAATCTGATATTAACCTTTAAGCCCCCAAAACGACAAATGATGTATCAGTAAATTCTCCCGTTGAGCTGTATAATTATTTTCTGTATTTGCAGTTTGGAAGAATTATTTTGCTTTTTAACTCCTGTAGATTATTCTACTTGATCAATTTCTAATTTCTCATTACTAGTTTTGTTGTTTTGTTTGAGTTATATAGGGAGAAGTGAGATGTTTATAAGTTTGGAGATCAAAGGGTTGATTTATATGTTTGCTTCTTGTCCAGAAACTTATTACATGTTAGTGAAATGTAGAAATATTGGTAAAGCTGTACATCTTCATGTTTGACCATGCTGATAAAGTATTTTATTTGATTTTTTAATGATTTTTAAGGGTACTCCATTTTAGGTGATCTGTCGATATGGGCTCCATATTTTTCTTCTCCCAGTTGTGTTGACCTGTTTTGAAAAAATGTGTGGTATTTTAAAACATAACATATCACAGCATTTCAGCTTGTTAAATCAAGACTCCATACGTTTGTTTTATATCAAATTGTTCCCTAAATAAATAGTTGCTTTGCAGGTTTTTGAAAAGTAGTTAAATGTTAAATTATTAGGAATCCATACTGTTAGTTAAAAAAGTTACGTGTTACTTTTGGCCACAATATTATGAACATTATTTTCAAACAGTAAAACATTCATATGCATTAAGTGTTTACACATTTCAGGTAATTTATTTGTGTTTAAAAAATTTAATATTAATATTTTTTGTCAAAACTGTAATAATATATTGTTGCTATTACAGCTATTCACAACAAAAGTTTTTAATCTCTAATTTTTTGCATACAGGAATGATTTAAAAGAAGCATTTTTTAAAACTTTGGTAAAATAAAATAATTAAATACTGTTTACTTTACTTTAGTTTTTTGTCTTGTTGATTTATAAAATTGATAATTTAAAAGTATTTTTAAAAAAAAATCAGCCGTAAAGCAGTTTGTTTATCTTTACTGGTGGTATGTAAAGTGGTTTTTGCCAGTTAAAAAGAGAGACTAAAAGCTTAGCTTGGTGTTGTGTGTCAAAATAATATGAATTAAGAGCAAGTTTTTTTTTCTTGTTGATTTTATGATAGATTTTTAAAAGGTTACAGTAAGTGCATGGGCCTGCAGCTCATTACAACATTTCTTGAAGTTGTTTTAACCAAACATATTCAGCATATTGAAATAAAAGAAAAATGTTTGATAAATGATGTAAGTTTGTTAAATGAGAAACAGTGGGAATGGGATAAGAACAATTATTGATAAATTATGGAACAGAATCAGTGATGGCTATAACCACAGGCATCCCAAGCTGGTAGTTTAGTCTAATATTAAAATTTTCCCATAC